>CM054146.1:6064016-6203627 GCA_028751875.1 Rapana venosa
ACAAAAGAAAGAGCAGAACAATATAGGGCAGTCAACAAAAGAATCAGGAAGTCCTGGCTGGGTAGCAACACTAAAACTCCAACCCCTCCTTCTCTTTCAAAAAGTGGATTTGTCCAGCTTATATGATCCAAAGAATAATTCTTAATAATGAAAACTACGTGGCTCTGAGAGTATTTCTTGTAAATGTGCGTCCATAAAGTGAGATGAAATCACGATCAATGTCACAGTGTCTTGCTGACGGCCATCTTGAACTGAAAACTGATCTTCCGGCAGAAACTACCTCTGCTTTAGATTTTTGACCAGAGCTTCTTTAAACGTCGAGTACAAGCAGGTTATGGAACAGACTGTTAAAGAAGTCACTGATCTATGTAAATATCGCTATGTTTATGCTTTATGACAAGAGATTTATGAAAAATTGACCATTTTTTAGTGTCTGAAATTGCATGTTAGGGAAAAATGTTCACCATGCAATTTCGGACAGGTACTCATAATCTTAGATAATTCAATAAGACAGGAATAATCTAACTGTTGGTTTATATATTTCTGTTGATTAAAGTAATATTAACACTATGAGCGAACATCTGTGTTTATCTGAGTGTTACAGGTACTAACACATACATGTGTACATGCACAGCTATACTGCTATACAAAATGCACACTATTTGTTATCTTTTCACACTTGTTTGATTTTTTGTCACCTTCTTTTGTCTCTTTTATTACAATAAACACAAACTACCAAAACGAAGTAGAATATATCATATCCACTAATTTTAATGTACCAGTTTTCCCTGTGGATGGGGTGTCGGAAATTGCCTGGAGGGGGGTCGAAGTTGTCACGGAAACACATAGGCTAGATTTGGGTCAATATCTAATAAATATTCATGAGCTTGTACCACAAGGCACTGTCAAAACGCTCACTGATTGGTCAATCTATCAGACCTCTGAAAACTAGGCTGGCTGGCTGTGTGTGTGAGTCAAAATAGGCGATAGAGTGAGAGCACTGTAAAAAGTGTCCGAAATTGTGACAGTGTACCCTACAGATCTATACTTTGCGTATGTTATACGTCTTGCCCTGCAAGCAGCGGTATCACCATGGCATCGTACAGATCTATACTTTGCATAATTATGTTATACGTCTTGCCCTGCAAGCAGAGGTATCACCATTGCAGTATACAGATCTATACTTTGCCTATGTTATACGTCTTGCCCTGCAAGCAAAGGTATCACCATTGCAGTGTACAGATCTATACTTTGCCTATGTTATACGTCTTGCCCTGCAAGCAAAGGTATCACCATTGCATCGTACAGATCTATACTTTGCATCAGCGGTATCACCATGGCATCGTACAGATCTATACTTTGCATATGTTATACATCTTGCCCTGCAAGCAACGGTATCACCATGGCATCGTACAGATCTATACTTTGCCTATGTTATTCGTCTTGCCCTGCAAGCAACGGTATCACCATAACATCACACAGATTTTCTTCTTCTTTGTTGATTACTAACAATCAGACAGCAACTGTTGATGTCTGACACATGAGTGAAAATGCGTTGCCCTGCTGTTAAGCGCCTGACAAGTCAGGCCCAGCACATCCGACTTCGGCGTGGGAGAGAATTGTTATCTTTGAAGTCTTCCTGGAAAAAAGGCAGGAGAATGGACCAAGAAGGCAGAAAACAGACAAGAAGGAGGTGACAGGAAGAAAAGGAACAAGGCAGAAACAAGGAGTGGTGAAGAAAAGAGGGAATTCCTAGCACAGAATTTCCAGAAGGTGGGGATGTTATCTATACCGACAGGCATGCATGTGCGTGTGTGCGTGAATGTGTGTGCATGCATGCGTGCGAGTGTGTGTGTGTAGTGTGTGTGTTCATTTATTCATTCTTTTATTTCAAGGATAGTGGAATAAGCACTCATGTGCTTTTTTTCACAGAGTCCCTGTGTGTATGCAGTTTTGTAAGTTTTGTCATCCGTTCCCACTGGCACACTATGGCCTACTCTTTCAAAAAGTGGAATGGGTTTTAACATGTGTGCAAGATGTTCTGCGTGCTTTCGCACACGGGGCCTCGGTTTATAGTCTCATCTGAAAGGGGTGTATGTGTGTGCGTGTGCGCATGTGTGCGTGTGTGTGTATATCTGTATGCATACAAGTGTGTATGCACGTCCACACTCGCCCTTTCCCTTATAACTACATCATCCCTCACATACATTCAGAACATACCAACGCCTCAGCATGAAACAAAGCGAGCACACACGACGAAAAGCCTCGACTCACAGTCTGCGACTTGCGGGCCTCTGACTTGTGCACGAGGGCCCCGATGGTGACCCAGTCGCTCTGCAGCTCAGCGCTGTTCTTCTTCAGGTGCAGTCTGGACACTGCGATCAGCCTCCGACCCTCCATCTTGGACGCCAACATGATGGATGACACCTTAGGATTCCTGAAAAGTCAGTCAGCAGACAGCTGTTAGTCCCCCTTCCCCCAGTTTCAGACGCTCTCAACTTCTATCTATTCCACCCCAGCCCAGCCCAGCCCAGCCGGTGCTAATTACAGTAGGAACTGACCGAACTTGGACTTGGTACAAGAAAGGGGCCAGTTTTAGCACTGGGCCCTGGATGCTTGGCTGAGTCATGCTGGATAGATCTGTGTGCTGTGCAGTCCTCTTATCATGAGCTGTCTAACCATTACCAGACCACTTTCTAAAGCCAACTTAACTGATGCCTGATACGTTTGCCTTTTTGAAAAGACAATATTGTTCAATCATGTGTCAAGTTTTGTTTTTGTTTGCTTGCAGAAGCAGGTATACATATTATGTGTGGGAGAGAGTGAGTAAGAGGGTTACTATTATAGACACAAAGAACACATACACTGGTACCATTACTACCAAACTGGCTAAACTGGAACGTTTGATTTGTGGGAGATGCAATGCTCTTCTTGGCCTTTGACTGAGAAATGTTGGAGACCTGAAACCTGCATGTTTACATTTTGCACAGCATCTTCTTCGTTGAATGCTCAGACAGCAACTATTGTGATATAAGTGAAAATGTGCTGCGCTGCCGTTTAGTGCCTCACAAGTCAGGCCCAGCGCATCCAACTCCAGCAAGGGAGATAATTACTATCTTCTCAGTCTTTCCAGAAAAAAGGCAGGAGAATGGACCAAGAACACAGAAAATAGACAAGTATGAGGTGACAGAAAGAAATGGTACAAGGCAGAAACAAAGAGAGGGAGAGAAAAGAGGGAATTCCCAGAAGGTGGGGATGCTATTAAGGCTGACAGGCCCTGGCATCCCCACTGGGGAATAGAGCTTCTGATTAGTAAAAGAGACAACACTCTTCTTCAGCTTTGACTGGAAAATGTTGGGGCCTGAAAACTGCATGTTTTGCTGTTATTGCACACCATGTAATCAGCAACATACAAACAAAACTTCCTATTTAGCACATGTCGCTGTAGTTTATGAATCCCTCAATAAAAACAATAATAAAAAAGACATACACTTTATAGTAGAACCCACAAATTGTCAGATGTGCAAATTCCTTGCAGCAGTACTGCTCTTCTTTCTGCTTCAACAGCAAAAGCTTGCTTGCCCACGGCACACAAATCATTCATGAGAAACAAACGTACATAAGCTGTCTATGCTTATGCACGCATGTACATGAACATGCACTCTACCATTCAGGTGCTGTCTCCATCATTTTTAAGTTTTTCCACACACGAACTAATTTCCCCTCCCACAGCTGCCTTTCACTTCAGCGATCATTTCTAGAGGACTTTCTGCAGGATCTTGTGACACAAACAGATGACAAATCCTGGCAAAAATTACTACAAGCCAGAGGTACATGCACGAAGACCTACTAATAACAACTTTTACTAAAACCAGCATCAACCCAGTTTTCTCCTTCTTCTTCTTCTTTCCTACTAATAACAACTCTTACTAAAACCAGCATCAACCCAGTTTTTTCCTTCTTCTTCCCTACTAATAACAACTCTTACTAAAACCAGCATCAACCCAATTTTCTCCTTCTTCTTCTTCTTTCCTACTAATAACAACTCTTACTAAAACCAGCATCAACCCAGTTTTCTCCTTCTTCTTGTCACAGAGGGTTAAAAAGAGTTACATGATGCGGAGGCCTGAGAACTTCTCCGTTGTGTAGTCCTTGGTGTCTGGCTCTTTTTTGGTCAGAGCGGCGCTGCTGCTGCTGCCGGCACTGGCGGTGGGTCTGCCAGGATTCCCTGAGGACGCAGCACCTGGCAGTGCGGACGATGAAACTTTGGTTTTCCCTGAAAGTAGCAGACACGATTCAGTTCTCACCTTCTGCCATCGCTGCAACAGACTTATGCCGTAAATCATGACATTAATAACAACAACAAAAGTACTCTAACCTCCCCCCCCCACCCCTCCCCCAAACAAAAAAAGAGAGAAAAGAAACACAAGACATCTACAAGACATTTTTCCCTTCTTTATTTTTTTCTTTTCTGTTCCTTGGCTGGAGCTCTGAGGTTCATCCATGATTAAATCTTGTGTATCACTGTATGCGGCCGTTTTTGCCCACCATAAGGGTGGCCACATTTTCACTTTGGGTAGGTTCTTGTTTCCATAACCTACCCAATGCTGACATAAATTATGGGATCTTTAACATGCATGTTTGGTCTTCTGCATGTGTATATATACACAAAGGGAATTAAGGCACTGGCAGGTCTGCACTTGAAGTTGATCTGGGAGATAGTAAAAAACAACAACAAACCCGCCCTTAATTCACCACACACTGCCGGGATTCAAACCCACAACTTCATAGATCCATAAGGTTGAAGTCAACAATTTTTCCCTCTGAGAGCTTTCAATAGACAGGTAAGTAATCTCTAAGACAAGGTAAAAACTACTTTTAAAAAATCACATCCCAATGGGAGAGTTTTAACACAAGTGAATCAGATCAATATATCTTTTTGACGCCTTATCATGCTTTTACTCATGAACAAAACCTCCAGGACAACACTTACCAAACGCAACGCACTGAAAATGATGAAATAAAACGAGACAATGGCCAGTTTAATTTAGTAAGCCAGCTTGCAGGTTGGCACAGTGAAGAGAATCGGCAGTGACAATGACAATGACACAAAGGCAGACTCACATGAGGTTGCAGGGGTTGAGGGCAGGGGGTAGGAGGGGGTGTGAGCCTGACGCTGCCTCTGCCCCTGCACCAGCAGTCTCTTGATCTCTTGTCCACCGCTGCTCAGTTTGGCTTTGTCTGCGGAGAACAAAGTGTTAAAATGCCTCCTCACAACAGAGCTAGCTGCTTTTCAGGTCAAGGTAAAGGTGTTCCCATAACCTATGCGGTCGTTGGGGAGCAAGATGTTCAGAGACCTCAGCTTCTTGTGGGGCCAGCATATTAAGGGTGGCACCCATCTCTTCTCCCTCACTGCTTTATCTTTCCTGACCCTAAAGAGGGCAGGTACCCATTTGATTTATAGTAGGGGGAACTGTACTTAAGCCAAGACGCGCAAACGATCACCCATGGATCCAAGAGGTAACCATGGCCAATGCTGTTTAACTTTAGTTTTGGGACAGGCATGGTACCAGAGGAAAATAATTTTTTCCCTGAAATGGTTTGGGGGTACAGGGGCAATGCCTCCTGGCAGGGTCAAGGGGCAGAGCTCCTTGTGGGGGTCAGGGGGCGTTGCCCCCTGAAGCTGAAGGGTTTTCAGCAATTCTAGCCTGTAAAAAAGCCTCTCCTTGAACTAATTTCAGTTCTTCATACTAAGCAATTTCTGCCCTAAAATAAACTCTCCTAGAATGACTTAATCAGTCATTTCTTAACCCAAAGGAGGTTCTATACCCAAGTAATCACATAGCAATAATGAGGACTATCTAGACAAATGTGCACTAACACAGATAGAGGAAGAAAGAGGAGGGACAGACACAGTCAGAGAGAGAGAGAGAGGGGAGAGAGAGAGAGGAGAGAGAGAAGAGAGAGAGAGAGAGATGAGAGAAGAGAGAGAGAAGAGGAGAGAGAGAAGAGAAGAGAAAAGAAAGCTGAACTCACTGAGTTCTCTCTTCTCTCTGTTAGAAAGAGGTAGGGAGGGGAGAGAGAGAGAGAGAGAGAGAGGAGAGAGAGAGAGAGAGAGAGAGAGAGGAGAGGAGAGATGAGGAGAGAGAGAGAGAGGAGAGAGAGAGTGGGGTTGTGGTGGTGGAGAAGCACATGGAATAATACCAAAAATGCAATTTGTGTGTGTGAGTGGGTGTGAGAGAGAGAGGGAGGGAGAAAAAAAGAGAAGGGGGAGATGGAGAGAGAGAGAGAGATGGACAGTTCTGGGATGTACCCAAAACACCCTCACCTTAAGTGTACACTGAGTAAGATTGAGAAGTTTCCATACTTGACTTTTAATTTTTAAAATACTATTGGCATATAAGCTGTCACAGCCTGCTAATGCAAAATTTTGTATCACCATGTTCATACACAATTAAAAAACAAACCTTTCTGTGTGCAAGCGCACGCAGAGCATCTTACGCACATATTAAAACTTGTTACCCTTTTCGGAAGAGTAGGCTATTGCAAGCCAGTGGGAACAGATGACAAAATTTACAAAAATGTATACACACGAGGACTGGATGTAAAACAGCACACAAGTTCTTATTTCATTTTCCTCAAAATAAAAGAATAAACGCACCCCCATTGCCCCCTCAAATATCTGGGCGGGGGAAGGGCGGTGTTAGACAACGGACTGGACTTACCATCTCCATCCTCCCAGTCACTGTTGCTGTCGTCGTCATCCCCGAACAAACTCCGCTTCAACGATTCTCTGTCGTGGCTGGCCTCTCCCTGTTTCTCCACCAAAAACGTCGACGATGGCTTCCTCTTCTTCTTGCTGCTGCTGCTGCTGCCGCCAAGCTCAAGCGACTCTTGTCCACCTTCACTCTTGACAGCTCTTTTGGGTTCCGGGTTGTTCGTAGTTGGAGCGTGGTCTTTCCTTGTTCCCACTACAGTCTGTTGGCCTGTGCTGTCAAACGTTTTGACACCAGAAGAAGTCTGTGGTGACACTCGAGGCGTTTCACCTGCAGAAGTGTGAAGCCTGGAAGAGGCAGAACCGTTTGTGGTCACAACATGCTTGGATTTGCTGGTGGAAGTTTTGCTTTTTTCTGTGCTTGTGTTTGATGCCAAGTCGCTCGTTTTACTGGCAGGAGTTTTACCAGCTTCTGCATTACTTGCGGAGTGGGAATACTTTGAAGAAGGTTTCTTTGAAGACTGTGCAAGGGCTGGTGAGAAAGACTTGACTTTCCTGCCTCCGCTAGTGGAGGTTTTGTTGGATGACAGGGCAGCTGATGCAGAAGACGATGGTGTTGCTTTAGGTGATCCTGCTGTGTGAAGAAGAAAAAGAAAAACCACCAACCGATGATATATGCAAACAGGAAACAGTGAAATAAAAATTGCCTACTTCCCCAAAAATAACAGAATGATAGATAAAAACCCTTTGTGTCTGTAACAGAAATAGATTTATTTGTGGGGAAATAAAATTTTAGATTTGTATTATACATAGCCACAAACATAAATTTGCACTGCAACAGATGACAGCTTCCATAGGTTCATGTTGTATAATCTATATAGATCTGAAAGCTTAGAACAATAGTCTTCTTTGCATCTCTGCTGTAAAAAACATATCTAAGATAACTAAAAGTTCACTTTTTTCCCTTTTGCTCTGCTTCATCAACTGATTTTGAGATATCGCTTTTGTTTCTCTCAAAAATGAAAAAAATTGGACATAATTTCAAAGGTCACTGACTGGCCTTGCCATTTTAAATCTATATAATTTGTTTCCCTTTTCTTTTATCTTTATAGGAATTTGCCTGTTTCTCTGTGTCCAAAGGTGAACAGAAAAAAGCCAAGAGAAACGTACCTGTTGGCTTTGTCAGATGCTTAGGGGAACCACTGCATTGTGTGACAGCCTGAGGACCTGTTGCAGCAGCAGCAGCAGTGGAAGTCTGTGATGCCAGCATCTGCTGGATTTCCATCATCCTCTGCTGCATCAGGGCCAGTTCATCTGTCAAAATGACCATCACATACATGAATGACAACACTTTTTAACCATTTGTGATTCACCTAATGTTGGCCTACAACCATTTCAAAAGACTTCGCACAACCAGGCTAGATCACCACATGTCTACAAAGCCAAAATTTGTCCCTTATTCCCTGTGTGCCAGTGGTAAAAAAACACCAGACTGGCAAGCACATCCTTTAAATAAATGCACACTATTCAGCGACCTGAGGAAGACTGTGGTGGACGGAGATAACCCTGCAAACCAAGCTGTACAGCCCACGAGAGGAGCCGGAAAGGACACGCCATTATTTTTCCCCAGACATATCAGACGGTGTAAAGCGAATGAGAGAAGAAATAGATCTAATGTCAGCACAAAACAAGGGTATTTCTCGTATAGTTTCCCAAAGGCGATGGTACTGTTTATAGTGACTGAGCCCCTGCTACAGTCTTACCAGGTCATCTAAAACGACAACCGCATGGCCTTGCTTCAAAGCATATATCAGGCAGAGTTTTTCCTCACTTAGTCCACTAGATCTTCAATAATAATTGGAACACTTATATCCCTAGTTTCTGAGAATAGCGTCATTGTTGATGAAGAAATTATCTGTAAGCACTTAAAGGCAATAAATATTAACAAATCTCCCGGACCAGACGGTATATGTGGAAGAACCCTGAAATTCTGCGCTACTGAGCTTGCCAGTGTCCTTCAACACCTGTTCCAGGCCTCACTGGATACTTGTCAGATTCCTGTTATTTGGAAAACTTCCAATGTAATACCTCTTCCAAAGAAACCCAATCCTTCTCGGCCTAACGATTTTAGACTGTAGCTCTCACATCTCTTGTGATAAAAACGCTGGAAAAGTTTGTAAAATCTCTCATTCTTTCTGCTACAGAGAAAGACCTTGACCCACTGCAATTTGCATACAGGTCTCGAAGGGGTGTCGAAGATGCCAAACTATTCATTTTGAACAAGTTGTATAGCCACTTGGAAACACCTGACTCTCATGCCAGAATATTGTTCGCTGACTTTAGTTCAGCTTTCAATACAATGCAGCCTCACGTTCTGGTTAACAAAATATTTCAAAATTTGACGTAGACAATCAACTTGTTCGTTGGTGATTGAATTTTTAACCAACAGACCACAGCGTGTTTTGGCCAACAAAATATCTTCTTCGGTTAGATTTACCTGCATGGTTCTCCGCAGGGTTGTGTCCTCTCACCACTTCTGTACATTCTATACACAGATGATTGCAGAAGCAACTATGGAAATTCCTTTCTGGTAAAGTTCGCAGACGATAGTGCTCTGTTATCCCTCTTTCCGGATCAGTCTTAGACCATGGTCCAGCCCTCACCGAGTTCGTACACTGGTGTGACGAGGCCTATCTGGAGCTAAATGTTTCTAAAACTAAAGACCTGCTATCGACTTCAGAAGATCAGGGCATACTCCTAAGAATATTATTATCCATAATCAAGAGGTTGAAACGTTTTGAACTATAAGTATCTGGGAACTGTTTTTGACCACAAGTTAAACTGGGACGTTAACACTGACGCTATTGTCAAAAAGGGACAACAACGTCTGTATTTTCTGAGGAAACTGAACTCATTTTTTGTAGACAAAAAGATCCTTTCCTTGTTTTACAAGTCTTACATAGAGAGTGTTCTAAGTTTTGCTTTCATTTGTTGGTACAATAACCTTAGTGTTAAAACAAGAATGGCCTGCAGAGAATTGTAAGAATCTGCTCAAAAATAATTGGGAAAAGAACAAAGAGATCTCATGTCGTTCTGCAATCAGCAGCTTGTACGCAAAGCCACAGCCATTTTGGCTGATCTTCTCATGCTTTGTTTCCAGAATTTCAAATGTTGCCTTCGGAACGCCGTTTTTCAGTGTCCATCAGCAAAAACCAACAGAAAAAGAAATTCTTTTGTGCCAGTAAGCATTCGACTTCTGAATTCACAATGATGTTGACTACCTAGTTCTTACATTTCTCTGAATTATCTGCTGATTGTCATTGTTACGAGTGTAGTCAATACATTAATTGTGTGTGTGTGTGTGTGTTGTGTTGTGTGTGTGTGGGTGGGTGCGTGGGTGTGTGAAATAAGTCTGTGTTCTAGTCAACTGTCTTAAAACATTGAATTCATATATTGGTGTATGGTGTGGGTGTGCGTGGGCGTATTCGACACACACGTACGTGCGTGTGTACGTGCTGCGTATATGCGTGCGTAAAAATAAGTTTTTATGTCTTCTAGTCAATGGGTTTAAAATTGTGTTCACAATTGATGTGTGTGCGTGCGGGCGTTTGCGTGTGTTGTGCGCATGCGCGCGTGTGTGTGGTGTGTGTGTGTTGTGTGTGGTGTGTGTGTGTGGTGACATTTTATTTGAAAACCAATATGAAATATAGCTTTTGTGTCTTTGATATATTTGATGAGTATCAATCTGCCTGTCAGTATTGTAATTGCCCTTCATGGGATGATTAAAGTGTTTTTGACTTGACTTGACTTTTATCAAGACCATAAGAGAGACAGACAGACAGGGAGAGACAGAGAGAGAAAGACAGACTTACAGTTACAGAGGCAAAGAGAGACTCCACCTCAGCAAAGGAGATGACCCTGGCACTCCCCCCCCCCACCCCCCCTAAAAACACAAAAAACCCCAACCCCCCCAACTATGATTAGTATCATACACAAAGGCAAGAATCACCACTCCCCCCATCCCCCTCACAAAAGACACACTGGGCTATACTATGGTAACATGCTCTTTCCAAGGAGATCAGTCCAAATTTTACAAAGAAATCCCCATACTATACAATCATTATGCAAGCAAAAAAATGTCATTTTTTTTAATTTTGAAAATTCTCTTCTGCCTGGTATATCCACTTCATAACAATACTTTTGTATTAGATTTTATGCACACACATACGTGTGTGTGTGTGTGTGTGTGTGCATGCACGCATGCTTGCGTGTGTGTATGTGCGTATATGTATGTATGTACATGTGTGTGCATGCGCATGCGTATGTATATAAGTGTATGTGTGTGTGTGCATATGAGTGTGTGTGCATGTGTGTGTGGGTGTGTGTATGTATGTGTGCATACCTGAGTGCATGTGTGTGTATGTAAGAGTATGTCTATGAGAGTGTGCATGTGCGTGTGTGAGTGAATGTGTACGTACGTGTGTGTATGTGTTCGTGCATGAGTGCATGGGTGTGTGCGTGTGCATGTGTGTGTGCACACGCGCATGTGTGTGTATGTACGCATGTGTGTGAATGTGTATATATGCGTGAGTGCGTGCATGCTTGTTGTCTTACAAGACATATAATTCACCTTGCAGGCGTTTCACATCCTGAGAGTCTTGCTGAGTGTCGTTACTGCTGTTACTGGTGGAACCAGGTTGGGGGCTGCCACGCCTCACAGAATCTGAGCCTCCTGTCACACTGCTGCTGTCCCCAGGTTCCAGTCTACCCGCACTCTCTGTGTGTCCGTGACTCTCTTTGCTGCTGTCTCCCAGTTCTTCATCTAGGGAATAAGAAAAAAGAAGAAGAAAAACCAAGGATGCAGTTCGTTCCTTTTATAATGTTTTGTTTGTGGCTAGGTACCAAGCAGGCAGTTCATTTTGCAAGTAAACAAGGTAGGAACATTTTACGTTTTTACTTTATTCTATTCTGTTTTATTTATTTTATACCACTTTAAGCCACAGCAGGTTTCTCTGCGTGACATTCGGGTTGCTCTCCCCGGAGAGAGCACATAGCTACAAGAGCAGCGCCACTCAGTTTCTTTTCTGTCTACAACTATATTTGTTTCCCTACAAGAATGGTTTTTTTTCTACAGAATTTGGCCAAGGACAACTCTCTTGTTGCCATGAGTTCTTTTACTTGCACTAAATAATTATGCGTAACACATGGGACCACTGTTTATCGTCTTATCTGAAAGACTAGCACCCAGAACTCATGGTCTAATAGATGAGGAAAAAGTTTCGGGCCCAAACAGGGATCGAACCATTGCACACTTCTGACCCGGACTTTTCACTTTCTAGACAGGTGCGTTACCTCTAGACCACCGATCCACCTCAAACACAACATGACATTAAAAAAAAATTGAATTAATATCTGAAGTTAAGTCATGGACCAAAAGAAATAAATAAAAGACCACAAAGAAACAATGTAAACACCAGACACCACTTAATTAATCTGTCAGACTGTTTCTAACCGATTCTAGTCCACAAACTCAACAAATTCCAACAGACATACGAACATTAAAAAAAAAAAAAAAAATCTGTGCAGTAACATTCACACAGGAACAAAGTTCTAAGCCAGTACAACAGAATCTTCCACTTGAAGCGCTCAAGACAGAAGTGGATTAAGAATGTCTAGTGCTTGGCAAAAACACCACTACATAGAGAGATGACCGTGTTAGCTACTCAGCTTAGCTAGTGTATGAATACTACTACTACTACTAGCACCTTACAAATTACTTTTGAGAAAGCTCCCTAAGTCAAATATCTTATTATTTCAAAACAGAGACATTCTCCAGTTAGCAATGAAACCCTTTTGGATTATTGTCTCTAAGAAACAGGTGGACATAATGTATGTAAGCCGTCAGGGTAAATTGAAAGCTTTGTAGATATATATATTCCATACCGATTTCGCTGTCAGAAGCTTCATTGAAGAAGGCAGCAATATCGTCTGCTGTAACTTCCTGCTGTTTCTCCCTACTGCCGGCATCTGAAACAAAGAACAAACAA
Organism: Rapana venosa; assembly: GCA_028751875.1. Lineage (NCBI taxonomy): Eukaryota > Metazoa > Mollusca > Gastropoda > Neogastropoda > Muricidae > Rapana > Rapana venosa. The sequence continues at coordinate 6,076,779 of CM054146.1, forward strand.
TTCCCGTCATTCTTGTTCTTTGAGCCCTCAGACACAAACTATCGTTGTCTGTCACAGGAGTGAAAATGTGTTGCACTGCTGTTAAGCACCTGACAAGTCAGGCCCAGCGAATCCAGCTTTGGCGGGGGAGAGAACTGTTATTTTTAAGTCTTTTGGGGAAAAAAAGGCAGGAGAATGGACCAAGAAGGCGGAAAATAGAAGGCGGTAACAGGAAGGATCAAGGCAGAAACAAAGAGAGGGATAGAAGAGAGGGAATTCCTAGCATAGAATTTCCAGAAAGTGGGGATTATTTATACTGACAAGCCCCGGCATCCCCAGAAGGGGCGGGGGACCTATCATTCAAACCAGCTCGTGTGCACTACTCAAACCACGAGCACTATTCAACCAGTGATGCTGACTTTAGAGCTCAAACAAAAAAACCAACTGGTTTTCTTTCTTCTTTCGTTCAGGTTGGTCTTAATTAGCTGTTTAGGCGTGTGTCTTTTGGCTGATGTGGTAAATCAGAGTTCCATGTGCAGTACATGTGATTAGTGCGGCTAGGAATCGGTGGAAACAGGGCAGTTACCCTGGGACACATGTATACGCAGAAAAAAAAAGGGGGGGAGGATGCACTGCTGATGGAAAAGAAACTTTGAGCTATGATGTCAATGACATATGGCACTGCTTGTGATATGACAATTCATTCCTGGATGTTTCCTTATGAATCCTTGAAGTTTTTAAAAATTTTTTCTTTATAAAGCGCATGATGGATCACTGAGGATGAGGATGATGATGATGCTACAGAACTGCAAATTGCTCTGCGACTATTTGAAAGGGCTGTACTCTCGTCTCCTCAACGCAAAATATCCCAACATCTACCACAGTACCAGGCCTGAGAGACACAGTTGCCTAAAGTACAGATCAAGTAAATGGTGTGAGCTAAACCTTCAAAATCAAATCCGTGAAGTGAATCCTGTATATTTTGTTTCTATTTTCATTCTATCCTCTTCCTATCCCCCTTTACCAGATGTTGCATCCTTGGTTGAGACCTATGATCGGGGGCTTGAGAGAATTGTTGACAAACACGCTCCCGTTGTTTCTCGGAGGATGCACGACAGGCCTTCAGCGCCTTGGATGGACGATGGTGTGAGAGAGGGTAGAAGGGTGAAGCGGCGGGCAGAGAGAAAGTGGAGAAAGACAAAACCCTCAGTGCACAGAGGAATTTTAGTCAAGGAAAATGCGGTATACAGGAATCTGAAAGAGTCAAAGATAAAAGAATTTTATTGTGAGGAAATGAAATCATGTCGTTCATCAAAACAAATTTTCTCTATAGCTAACAGCCTCCTGGGTAAGAATAATACCATCCCCCTTCCCACAAATGTGCCCCTACACGATCTACCACAAAGTTTTTGTAACTTTTTCATGGATAAAATCAGACAAATACGCGATGATCTTGATCAGCGACCATCTGTTCCACCTAGTTTCCATCAGCATGATGGTCCCATTTTGTCATCCTTTCAACCAGTTTCTGTGAAAGACATCCATGAAGTAATTCTGTCCATGCCAACAAAAAGCTGTTGTTTAGATCCTCTGCCCACTGTTTTGATAAAGCAAAACCTTGATATTTTGGCACCTATGGTAACAGACATCATCAATGCATCTCTGTCGGCGGGCTCTGTACCCTGTCAGTTCAAAAATGCTATTGTTATCCCACTCCTCAAGAAAAAAGGTCTAGACTGCAATACTATGAAAAATTACAGGCCGGTTTCCAATCTTCCTTTCATTTCAAAAGTTCTGGAGAGAGTCGTCCTCAAACAGCTTCAGAAGCACCTAGCTTGTAACCACCTTTTGGAAGATCATCAGTCAGCGTATAGGGCTGGTCACAGCACGAGACTGCCGTACTGAGTGTCACCAGCAGCCTGCTTTTGCAGAATGACGACCGCAGAGTGTCGGTCATGGGCTTGTTGGACTTCAGTGCGGCATTCAACACGCTTGACCACTCTATTTTGCTCAAAAGACTAGATTACTCTTTTGGAATAAGAGGCGTTGCCTTGGCATGGTTTACCTCTTATGTCTCTGATAGGTCGCAGAGCGTGCTGATAGAGGGAGTTAAGACACAACCTGCCCCCCTCCTATATGGCGTACCTCAAGGTTCTGTTTTGGGTCCCGTATTGTTCACACTATATTCTCAGCCTCTGTCTAATGTGATGACCTTACATGATTGCCAGTTTCATAAATATGCAGATGATACAGAAATTTCGGCAAATGCAACACCTCAAAATTTTTCAGACGCCACACACACACTGGCAGATTTTCACGCACAGTGTCCTTCAGTGGATGGACAGCAACAAACTCAAATTAAATACAGACAAGACAGAAGTTATGGCAGTTGGTTCACCATCTAGTCTTATGCGGGTGTCGGAGAGTTCTGTGGTCTTGGGTGGCTGTGACATAGCTTTTCAGAGTTCTGTGCGGTATCTGGGTGTTCAGTTAGATCCTACTCTCTCCATGAAAGACCACATTAGTAACGTCTACAGAGCATGCTTTCTAGAGCTGCGCCGTATTGCACACATTAAGAAATTCTTGCCTCGAGATGCAGTGATCAAGCTCGTTTCAGCGACCGTCTTGTCGCGACTGGACTATTGCAACTCCTGTTTTATCGGTATAAGTGATGAACAGTTTACACGCCTGCAGCGAATTCAGAACTCTGCTGCCAGGCTCATCCTTGGAAAGAGCAAAAGGGACCATGTGACTCCCATGCTTAGGGAGCTTCATTGGTTACCTGTAAGGGCACGCTGTCAGTACAAAGTTGCGGTCTTGGCATACCGTCACTCTGAAGGCTCGCTTGCTCCATCTCTGCCAGCTGCCTTGAAAACATACACCACAACTAGAACCCTGCGGTCTTCGAATGATAACTTACTTGTTGTACCCCATTACAACCTCAAAACCGCAGGTCGTAGATCTTTTGGTGTTGCTGCGCCCACGATCTGGAACTCTCTGCCACCAGCCGTCAGACATACTCCCACTTTAAGTCTTCATTGAAGACACATCTCTTTAATGTATTTCTTAGCTAGCTAATATATTGTGCTTGTCTTGACGGTCGCCGTTTGTCACACTGTAGGCTATTTCATGTGCATGCCTGGCTGTTGGTTATGTTTTTTTAAATTATTTTTAAAATTTTTTTTATTTGTTTTTTTTTTTAGTTATGTTATTGCTAGTGCCTTTTCTCTGAGTGTACTGTTAATTGCCCTGCTAGTGTGTGCCCGGACACAAGTGTGTGCCTCTACAGTGCGATAGGTATCTCTTGTAAATTTATTTGCGCTTTAGAAATGCTCATTATCATTGTTGTTGTTGTTGTTGTTATTATGTGCTGTGTGTGCATGTGTATAAATGCGCATGGTATGAAAGCGCATTGAGTCATTGCTTTGAGAAATGTGCTATATAAATGCTATTCATTATTATTATTATTACCACTACAAGTCCAATATGTAGGCGAGCCCTAATCCTCTTTAGGGATACTAAAGACAATAGGAATAAGTCTAGGATTCCATTTCTGGTGCCGAATCAGGTGGGGCTAGACATTGGCGCAGCACTAGAGTTCCCTGTTTAGGACTCTCTACACAATGAACAACCCATATATATATGCAATTCTGTGTTTCAAAATCCCGACTCACACACAAGCCCAAACTTTTCTGACCATACAGCACAGTTTATCACCCCATAGTTAATCTCCATTCATCAGGTTTTTTCCTTACTTTCTAAATCAGAATCTTGATCCAACATTGATGTTAGCGCATCCATGTCCACCTCTTCTTCCTCAGGGCTGTTGTTTAATCTCTCCTCTGCCAGCGACTCAGTGTTCTCCTTTGCTGCACACAACTCTTCAGCAGCAGCTGTGTGACAAACAATGTTTCAAGCCATGGTTATTAAACACTGGAGATGTGAGTACACAGTAAGCAGCCAAAATCATGTTTTCTTTACTTTTGTTTGCGTGTGTGTTTTTTTAAGTGTCAAAGTTGCTGTGCGCAGGTCTATGTGAAGAATTTTCTGTACACTTTTTTAAAGAACTTGGGTTTTAAACAATGTCTGTGAAAACAGAACTTCTATCAACTGCTATCAGTTAAACCGTACAGCGCGATGGGCCACGATCGTGGCTTCCCGGTAGACTGCGATGGGCCACGATCGTGGTCTTGCATAAGTCAGGTTCAACATCAGGTTCATATTATTGTAACTTTAGGGAAAAGTGCCTCCTTTTCACTTGGTAGGGTCCCTCAAGTGTCTAACTTCCAGTTCTTTGTGTGATTAGGGTTACTAGGAGTGATGATGATCTGGAAAGGAATGTTGTTGACACCACCCTAAAGGAGTCAGTTGTGGAAGTGATAGGCTAGTGACCAACCTAAGATGCTGAATGAAGTGGAGTCTTATCTCACACTTCTAATGCCTTTAACACATGTTGCTTTGCCTTGTTGTTCATTCTGTTCTGTGTCTCTGCCATGAAAGGGGTGTAGTTGATGAAAAGTAGAGGGTGAGGTGGCTTACTGGTCAGGGAGTTTTTTCAATACAATATGTGGGAAACTTCCGCTAAATACTAGTAAATGTCTTTGTTTGTTGTTTGTATCTCATTCTACATGTCTCTACTTTCCAAAAATGTATAGTTTACCTATCTAGTTTGAATCTTAATCGTCGTGAAAAACCCTAAAACAGATCAAGTACCACGCTAAAAAGTCTTGGTTTGAATGCAATTCTGTGAGCGCCAATAATTATATCCACAGTAAGGTGTAAGCTTAGTGAAAGGCCAAACATTATACTTTGGCACCAATGGATTCTACATACAACAGAGCATAAAATTAACAAGCAGTTTATGATCTTATAGCTTTATATAAAAATATACCCTTTAAGTTACGGTTAACATTTATATCACATTAACTACTTTAACCCCATATGTCCCAACCCCTAAACTGTATCATAGTTTTATTTGAAAAGTTATAGAAAATACACAGTAAGTTCTCATGAGTTTGGCAACACATTAAAATATAACTATATCTACCTAAACTTTAAGAAATTGCTAATTCCTATTAAGAACCCCCCCCCCCCTCCCCCCCTCACTATGTTTAAAATCTGAGCAAGTATGATAGATTTTCACAGAATGAAGGCCTGTAATCTTACTAGTATTCTAGTTACAACCTGAAGTAAGAGCTCTTGAACAATTTAAGTTCATACCTTATTTTGCACTCTAGCAAAGCATAATGACAGCCAAATAGAAATCCAGTATTTATATATTATATGATGTATCTGGTACCGGAGAACACTAGTTACATAATGACAATCACATACCCTGAGGAAGAACCATCTTCAGAACATCTTCCAAAGTCTGACAATATCCAGTCACACTCATCAGCTTCAACAACACATTCGCATGATCTGTCTTTGTCGCAATATCTCAACACTTGATCAACTAGTCAAATACCTTACTCTTACACAAAAATGTGTATGAGAAAAAACATTTAACATCTACAAAATGATCAACTAAATCAACTTTTCTTATAAAATTCAATGTCAAAATACTGTACACCCCTAGACACTACAGAGTCCACAACAATACAAATATCATAGCGACGGGGACACTAAATACACATCCCTTACTTTTTTTCAGATCATCCAAATTTTTCGCCAATAATTTTCAATATAATCCCAACCAGATACATCACCCCACATAACCACACACACACACACATTGTTCACACACACACGAATACACACACAGCCGTCGCAACATCATACACTATAACAATACGTTGCAATATAATATATAAATATGGTTATCTTCAGAAACAGGAGTGTTTTGTACATAGACCTTGATTAAATAAATGTCATTGGAAGTTTATGGCATTTGGTTTAGATTTTAAGATAATCGCTTCTATCTCATTCTTTTGAACAAATATGAAATATTAATTTTTTTCCATATTTGATAATTTAAATTCTATTTATACCGTGTGCGTTGTGACATTGAAAACCAAGAAGTAGCACTATAAATCTTGACTCATGAATAAATAAAAAGCTAAAAACACTCCCAAAATGCTTTGTTATCAATAATAAGAACAAGTCAACATTTGGATATAAAAACACTGACAAAGCATATTTTGGCCATTTTTTCTAATTGTACACCTAAACAAGTTGTACGCCCAAATTTAAAGTTTTTGTTTTTTTTTGCTGAACCACAGAAGCATCACAATTAGGCCTTAACTTTAACCACAGAATCCATTTATAAATAACAACAATTTTTCTTTAACACAAGAATGGAAGCTATTTTCCAATTAATACCTTAGAAAAGAAATATTAGCGGGTGTACATGGAAACCGTTTGTTTGGACATGAAACCACACACCCTCAAAAATAACAAATCAGGGAAGGTAAGCAATTTAAACTAAAATTTATACTAAACACACCAACTTTAAATTGAAACAATGCTAAAACATTCATGTAACATTATTCATACGATTTATCATTTTATAATAAATTATGTTTGACAAACCGTTTGTTGTGACATGGAAAACCAACCCATCAAAACACATAAACTGAAAGTGGTACAATTTGATCAAATAAATAACAACATCATCTCAAATGAGAAACATCATTATTTAACTGTATTTACATTGATTTATTATTTTTAAGACTAGAACATATATTAATCAATTAAACATTAGCTACATTGATTATCATGCTGGAGTGTATATAATATCATCAACACACGTAATCCATTTTTCTCATCATCTACGCACCTTCCTTCATAATTAATGATAAAAGATATCATATCATTTTAATATCATACAAAATGCATGTTTTAAAAAACACAAAAAACAATTAGACATCATATGTTCATTTTGCTTGGTTTTTATAGTAAAAAAATACCAAACTTAATTTCGATCAAACTTTGTTAGATGTCATTGGTACATATCATCACCTTTGCTTTGTTGGGATTCTTCTTTATTATAAACAAAACTTTAATAACAGAATAAACTAATTAGTTCTTCGCATTTTCTTGTTTTAAACAGGCAAATAATGTCCTTTTAAGTTTAATGAAAATAAATCCTTCATGCCACGTTCAGCATTTGTGCCGTCTTTTTTTTTTCCACTACATGGCACGCTTTTATTTCCACACTTAACATATCTAACATAATTTCAAACTGATTTAGGAATGTGAATTCTCTCTCACCTCTCTCTCGCTCTCACTCACTCACACACACACACACACACACACACACACATTTAATTTAAGTGTAACAGTTAAAAAAATTGTTGTCATAAGCACTTGCATCCATATTATATGCACCCTGCCCCCCTTTATTCTCTATCATAAGACTCCACCTGATAAATCTACTTTTCTTTACTCTGCTCTCTTTGTAAAACTTACCCCGCCTCATTAGACTTCCCTTTAATGAACACATAATTTTGTGTTGTGTGGTGTGTGTTTGTGTTTGTATTTGTGTGTGATGTGTGTGTGAAGAAAAGAAGAGAGAGAAGAAGAAAGAAGAGAGAGAGAAAAGAGAATAGAGAGACAAATAATTTATATTTATGTAATGTATGTTTGTGTTGTGTCTGTGTGTGGTGTGTGTAGTCTGTGTGTGGGTTGTTGTTTTTTTGTACAAGCGCATGAAGAAGTGTGTGATTAATGGTGTGCTATGTGACACGTATTATTAATGGGTCTGTCACCACAATTAAAATTTTAACATGAATTCTTATTCTAGAAATAAATTTGATTTTTTTTTGGATAACTACATTTTCATGCATAACCAATTCACCTGTAGTTTCTTTGCTTTTTTCTGTCATTGTAATTGTGTCAGTTTGTGTGTTTTATTTTGTTTTTGTTATCGACGCTTCTTCACATTTAAAGAGTATGGTGTCCAAAAATACACGAAAAACGAAAACAAAACCGTAAACAAACAAAAAAAGCCCATCCCTCATGATTGTATTCATCATAACTTATCAACTTTGAAAGTTTCAGGAGTTGAAAAGGTAAGCCTTAGGACTTCCATCGATGTAGCCTAGCTCTCAGAATGAACATAAATTAATCGAAGAACCCATTGTTTGATTGCAATTGAAGCATATTGAACATAGAGTTAAAAACGATGGGACGTTTTTGCGAGATCCAAACCCGACTCTGTCATCGCCATTTGGTAGCAAACATTAACTCACGCGATGAACGTTACTGCATTATCGTTTAACTTCATTAATTAACGATAAACAACGATTGTTGGTAGAATCAATCACTTCCCTGAAATCCAACACTAAAAACTTATCCGAGGAAAAAGGGACATTTATTACAAGAATCAGAGGTCGTAGACCATACAAAACCAAAGCCTTTCCTCTCACTACTAACACGACTAAACTTTTAAACGGCCAATTCAACCGTAGCGAGATAAACCACAGAAACAAAATGCTGCAGGTTTATATTTTTCAAGCAAAACATAACCAAGCTCTCGCATATAAATAACAATACAATTACAAACGCGAGAAATTTTCCTATGGCACTAATCTTAACGTGCCTAGACAAGAAACCACGCATCCTTGTTTCTTCACAACCAACAGGTTAATACATGCGTTGACAGAACAACGAAAAATTCCCCGATAAAATACATACCAACACTGAAAATAATCACTTCAGCGCTAATTGTTTCAAATAAAACACAATGAGCAACTATAAAAAAGATAGAGAAAGTAAAACTTCAACAAGAATGGTCATTAACAAAAAACCTACTAATATACGTTTCATTCCCTAACCAGTAATACGCCACACAACGAAAAACTGGATCTATTTAATAATTTTGTGCTAAATTTATTTCATGCACATAACAACCATTCCGACAAATTACAGTAGAAAACCGGGCTTTTTAATTACTTTCTATAAGAATAACGTCCTATCAAATGAAACGATCGGTAAATGACCCACACAACAGAGCCAAACTTGGACCGAGAAAAGAGAACCTACAAAAAAAACAAGCAATTTTCAATAATTTAAAAACCAAAACAATTTGAACAGTTATTAACCACCTGGTTGGCAAAAGTAAAATAACTGTTGAAAAAAAAATATTTGCCTCTCCTTCCATAATAAAAAATCGAGAGGAAGCGAGTAAAGGCATCTTGATCAAATGAAATTCTGCCGTTACTTTATAACGTTCGGAATTGAGTGTGAAAAGTAAGCCCGTGACCAGAAAATTTTTGGAATGTTACAACGACCCAGTAACCCTAGTAAATTAGCAAACGAAGTTCCTTTAGGCGGGAATAAAGTACGTCCAGAGATATTTTTAGGTCAAGAGAATGCAATGCGTTTAAAATCCAAAATCAATCTCGGTCAGTGAAGGAATGGCCGATTTTTCATCCAAATTTACGCGGGATCGGATTTGTGAACGTTAAAAATAATACGATGTTGATAGTTCTGGCTTTCGAAGCCATGAACGAGGGAGAAGGCGGCTTGCTGACAAAAAATCATTTTTTATATACTTAACTTTTTTACTTTATCATGAACTATAATGGTTGATGATATCGTAATATTATCTCTGTGATAATAGTTGTTAAAATTGGGCCCTACTTGTGTAAACCAAGCTCAACGACCACAACGGTATTTATCCACCCACTATATAATGTTCATGAAAAAAAATGAAAAGTTTCACGTGGATTTTTGAAACTACATATGGGCATTATGTAATACAAATTGTTATTCAAATTAGCAGTCTTGAAGTTCAAAAACAATCTAAACAACCTATTCAGCCTCTAAAAGTCGACAAAATCCGCGGCCATGGTTAATAGCACATATTTTGGTCAAAGAAGTAACATTCAATATTTTTAGACAAACAAGCACAAATCACTCATTAAAACTTTTAAAATTTATTGTCTTCCTTTCAACATATCGCGATAAACCTCCTCGATCCATTTACAAACTAAATTACCAGTCAAAGTAGATGTGGGAAAGCAGGTCACTAATCATAACCTCACATGTTTTTCTGAGAATGACCAGATATAATATATATAAAAGCTGGCACTACACTCACATAAAAACTTAGCATACACATGAAAAACATATAGTGAAAAATGACAAACACATTTAAACACACACAAACACACTTGCAAAGAAATCGACAAGGTATCACTCATCACACATGCACAGACAGTCCTCAAATGAACAAACCAAGTCCCATGTTGATTTTTTGCACATCAGAACCCCTTCCCCAACGATAAACACCTGTTTTTCCGCTTTGTCAGAAGAGTATACATTGAGTGCTTGGCAAACATATGACAAAAATCGGATAAAATCTACACCTGGGAACTGATGTAAAACATGCACAAGTTCGTACCTCAGTTACTAACCCAGTAATCCATGAAATAAACAACTAAAAATAACTATAAAAAATACACACATACAGAGACACATAGTGTGTGACTCCATCCCACAGCAGTCACGCACGCATCGCTGCGCACCACACACAGCACATTATCCATTCCCAATTTGTAAATGCTGCAAACACCTTGCCGCACAACTAAAACCTGTTTCCCTTTTCGTAAGAGTGAGGCCATTGTGTCCGGTGTGAAAAGAATGCACAGAAATCGTACAACACCGCATACACACCACGGGGACTGGTGAAAAAAAGCACATAATTGCTTATAACCATTATCCCAATTATAATAGAATACATATAAATAAAAATTACAATTTTAACAAAAAAACCCAGCAAACTCACACTCGCGAGTACACGATACCCATACTGCTCATTAGCTCACTTACTACACACTCCCACAATACACCACTACACACACAACGCACGCGCACGCACAGCACAAACAATACATACCACACATGTATACACACCTCTACTATAGTACATCAAACTTTCAATACTTATTAATTATCTTATACCCAAATCGGGTAGCAATGCTTTATGTTTTTATAAACCCTGAAGCTAAACGACTCCTGAAAGAAATTAAAACTAAAATAGAACACCCTTGGAGTAAAATTTATCTAAGGAATTAAGAAGTAATCAAGTAGATAAAAAAAAAAAATACAAGATCTTGGAAAATGTCACTGGTTCTGCTTATGTTACTTTACCGCTACGAAGTTGAAACTACATGAAATGTAACCACATTTTTTCAGCTCAAATTTACACATACACCACACACCGCACCCTTCACCAACCAAAGGATAAGATAGAGAAGAAAGAGTGAGAAGAGAAGAGAGGAGACGAGAGAGAGAGAGAGAGAGTAGAGAGGAGAAGAGAGAGAGAAGAAGGAGAAGGAGGAAATAACCCTGAAAAGAGAGTGATGATATCTCGATGAAGTACAACACATGAATACAGACCAGCAAGAGAGAAATTCAAGAGACCACAAGAGTGGAAATGAAATTTCCGAATGAGTTTCCATATAAAATAAACCGCCGCCTGCCATATCTGGCAAATGTAACAAATTGAGCTGCAAACTTACTGTAGTTCTTCAGAAGACTGATGCGCCACCCCCTTTTTCATTTTCCCACTAGAGACTAGAAAGATAATCGAGCCATTTTCATCAGGTTTAACTTTAAAACAAACACCAAAAGACATCACCGCCAAATTAACAGGAACATTATTCCATATACGTTTGACTAGATCTACGATCAAATAATTCATTATGCTTCAAGCATTAGAATTCACATTAGGAAAGATGTGAAATGGGATGAAAGGTTAATACAATGTGTATTTGATTGAAAATTTATTGCATGCATACCAGGGGAAGACACAAGAGGATTAAGAAACACTGAGACTAAGAGCCACAGATGTGTTTAAAATATCGAACCATGTGCCAGGTCTCCCACTCTCCATTGAGATGCTCAATTCTTGCCCAACCACACGAGCGAATAGTCCTGAAATAACTACGTAAACATCATCATCTAATATTCCATTTCCATTTCAAATAAAATCATGTCTCATTTTTTTTTCATTTCAATCTGGTTCTGGACCATTACCAACCTTCACGATGACAGACTAATATAAAAATACGAACAATTATAGCCAGCCTATAAAGTATCACACGATAATTGTCCGCCACTGCCCCAAAACTGATCTGTATTTCAAAATCTAGCCTATCTTATTTCTTATTCTGATGGGGCTGCTTATTAAATCATATATCTCAAATAAATAAGTATAATCTAGACTAACGTGTTTAATATTTTCTTTTAAAAAAATACATTTCAATATCATCCACAGTTCTAAAGTAATTATTGAAATACCAAACACAGGCACATGTCACATAAATCATTTCTTTGTCGGCACATCATTCTCATTTTATGACTTTGGCCTCTGGATTAACGAAGGCAAAACCGAACTCCTACTCCTAAAACTAGTAAATAAATGGTCCCTTCAAGGATGAACTATAAACAGAGGTCCTGTGTCGAACCGACACAAAGAATTAAGAATAAAACTTTGCACTAACATCAAAAACCTGTTCTCTTTTCAGCATAGTAGGCCATAGTAGCCAGTGGGGAATGGAATACAAAATTTTACAAACTGCATAACACAGGACTAAATCTATGCTATAAAACAGTCAAAGAGTGCTTAATCCATTGAAACCTCAAGATAATTATTTTTTTAAAAGGCCCAAGGATCTCTCAGTATTCTGCTTGCCTGCTCTTCTCAGAGTCTGAGTTATGCTGTTTAAAACTACTTACTAGGTTTTTTGTTCCTTTATTCAACGTTGTTGGAAAACAAAACGTTCTTCTTAATTCTATATCCACATATCAGCCCATCACTGGCTTTCCTGACAGTAGCTTTGCCCTCCCTCTTAGTCCTAAATTCTTTTTCTGCATTCTCACTTGTCAATCAAAATTAGGATTATATAAATTATCTAAACACTTGTGGTTTTTTTTTTGAGGGCTGTTTTTTTTATTTTTTTGTTTTGTTGTGGTGCTGCCTCAGCTTATTGAAGTCCAACGTCCTTTGGTCACACAGCCGCTCATTCCACTATCCCCCCCCCCGCTCACAACCATACCCCATAATTTGTTATGTCTCATCGCTCAAGTCGGAGGTTTCCAAAGATCCAATCGCTATATCCAGTCACCCGCCGTGGGGCCACCACCGAGAGGGCCGTCGCACTGCTTCTGGTTCCACTCTGTTGCGTGATCAGTTGGGTGCCAGGTCTACAAACAGACATCAGGACAACCACCATAATAACCCCCTAACAAAAACAGACAGTATTTAGCTCAGAAACGCGTGGAGCCAGACTGAGTGAGTTGCTCCACACCGAGGTGGCACACCACAACGTCCCCACCAAAACCGTGCACCCCCGCAAACCTCCACCCCCAAAGGCTTTGAGCACACACTGCCCTAACCACAAGACACATAGGTGTATGAGCAAAAACCCGAAAATCTGATGTGTCACCATGATACCCAAGAAAAGTTGGGACCGTCAGCCGATTCAAGGCAAATTTATATAAAATGGCATTGAATGTATCAATGAACAATGAGGATGATATAATGATGCGGCTGGTGAATGCATATGCTTTGAACTACTTGACTGGGTTGTACTCTACGCTTACTATCATAATATATACCCGCCAACTGGGCCGCAGTGAGATAAACTAGACAAGCTCAGGTTTTCAGTAATTTAGCATCACTCTCAAACTCCATCCGTTAATGATGAAAGCTCCAGAAACTGTGTGGTTCCCATCTTTCCCCACTCTGGACCACAGCACACCTCACGAATGTAGAGCCAGCCGGCCGTATTCCGAAGAAATGTCCCTATGGCCTCTTATGGAATTCGAACCCCGACCCACTTCATTCCGTTAACCGCAAGAGAGGAGCCACGCAAACCACTGCGCCCTGGCGGCGTGCTAACACTTGTGATAGTTAAATACATAGATTTAAAAAAAGTTTTAAATCCATTTTTTTTTTTGAAAGATTTTTTAAAAACTGATGTTAAATAGATAATATATTTATAAAGGAGTAAAGTATCAGAGGGCCCTTAATAATAAGGTAGGAGGGGAGACGTGTCGTCTAGACCTCACTTCTCTTAGCCACATATCGAGCGAGTGGGCGCGCCCATCTGCACTCTATCTCCTCTATATCATCCTCTCCGCATGCTTTACTTCCCTACCCTAAAGAGGCAGTACCATTACAGCTGGTGAACTGGAACTGTACGAAGCCCAAGTACGCAAACATCACCCTTTCCAAACTGGTAAACACACTCAGCGCAGCTTAACCCTAGAGCGCGATGCCACTACGTGGCTCCGGTTAGAACGCAATGGCCACTACAGTGGCCCTGTGCATAATTCAGTTCAACATGCAGTTCAGATATATGTAACTTAGAGGGAAAATGCCCGTTCCTTTTCATAGGTAGCAACTCAAGGTCTAACTGCTTCCTATACCTTTTGGTGTTATTAGTTACTAGATGTTGATATCTGAAAAGAAATGTTGTTGACAAACTACCCTAAACCATCATTTTGATGGACATAGATAGGCTATTGACCACAATCCTAATTGTCTGAATGATGGGAGTCTTATCTCACACTCAAATAGGCCTCACACATGTTGCTATTGCCTTGTTGTTCATTTCCGTTCTGCTTCCTCTGACATGAAGGGGTGTATTGGATGAAAATATTAGTGTGATGTGTCTTACTGGTAAGGAGTTTTTTCCATAATACCAATAGTGGGATATACCTCCTCTTACATCCTAGGTACGTGTCCTTTTTTGATTTTTGTATCACATTATCTACAATGTGTCTCTACTATCCAATATTAATTAACCTATCTACTAGTGTTAATAATCTTAATTTATCGGTGTAAAAAAATAAACTAAAAAAAAAAACCAGAACAAGGTAGCGCTCTCTTAAAAAATTCTTTTTTATTAAGAATGGCAATTCCTGTGAGCGCCAATAATTAGTAATCCACAGTGGCAGGGTTAACTTAGCTGGGGAAGCGAGGTGCCTGACCTCTGAGCTCTCCTGACCACTGGAGATCAATCCTTTCCCATCAATATATTCTATTATACGTATATATATATATTATTGATATACTACAGAACATTTTTTTTTAACAAACTGGTTAATTAATTTCTCAAGTAAAAAATATAACCCAAACATACACAAAATCTTGCATAATATCAAAACAGACAAAACGTGTAGGCCAGCTAATTACCCAATGGAATGGGTACACAAACATGTACCCATATATGCTTGCCGAAGGATACACAGAATAATAATCACAAGGACAAAAACAACTCCCCGAGGCACTACTGTATGTAAAAGAGAAACAAATACACGTGGTGGGTAATTTGTTTTTTTGTCCATGTAATAACTGTATGGGTAGTGGGCCCAAAAACCCTCATCTAGCCTGATTTGAGGAGGACCACTGGTTCATGGTTAACGCGCGTCCACCGATTCGCTGCTAATCAATATAAGCAGTATTGATCGAGTCAGCTTCACAATTAACATACACAAAGGATGAAAGAAAAAAAAATATGAATAGAAGTTAAAATATAAAAAACACGTTATTTAATTTAATAACAACACACAAATTTCCTAGGCTTCCCGTCTAATTATCACTGGAATTAATGACCATTATTAGATTTAAAAAAAAATAACAACACAAAACGCACACTAAGAGCATTGCAGGTCTAGTAATATGGAATTCTTACCACACACAAGTACTGCAACTAAACGATATAGCCTAATAGGCCCCACGAACATTAAAGAGAAGGCATTTGGCTATAACCCTTGTAGCCTATTTTTGTGTTATTCCCTCCGACGCCAGTTTACTAAGCATCAGTTCCCGGTTGTTACTTTTACTAAAAAGAGACTTCAAACGTTCCATAACGCTTTTTGCGGTCGGTATTTATTAAAGATGAGATATTATTATTGAATAGAAAATACAAAATTATATGTTTCTACTATTCAATTGTTTAGTTACAAAAACCATAATCTGATATAAAATAATTAGTACAGTATTGCGATCCGGCAAAGGACATTTCACTGTTCAACGAAAAAATTATTTAATTTTTCTGTATTTTGGTTGAAACATCACTCATGTTCCTTTAGGATTTTGTGGTGCCACATGCAGCCTCCATGGTTACGACGCCGAACGGTCGGGGCGACGGGCTTTTGTCCACGTCTTTTTTTAGATTTTAGTCCGTAACACTTTACTATAAAATTGTTCAGTTGCAAAAGTTTTTATATGATCACTGTATAACTTTTTGGTTTGTGTTCGCTGTTGGATGTTTTTGCTTTCGACTTGCCTTCACAAAGTTGTTACGAAGATGAATAGATAACCGCAAACGATGAACATAGGATTGTACAGGGGTTTTTAAGATATAATAGACGTTCATAAGATCGACATACCTATATCTTGGATGTGTATATAAAAAATCCTAAACTTGTATTGTGAAGAGAGTAACAACTTTCAATTTATTGCTCCTCAGTCTGACAAACCACTGTTCTTCATCTTCTTCATCTTTCTGCGACGAGTTATAATTTTTAAAGATAACAACGTACTTCCCAACTGACCGCTGCAAACAAATCCAAGTATATGTAGCACTAAGGACTGTGTAGCCAACGATGCAACATAGCAGCTTTCAAAAACTGTTAAAATGTAATTTCAACAGGATGCGTATCCTATTCATGATTTACTCTTTACTGATTATAAGATTTGACATAAACAATACCAACCCTCCATTTAGCCAGAGCTGCAAATCCAAGGCAGTCCCAACCACCACATGCTCTAAAAGATTTCACAACATCACTATCTTCGTTAGTAACTGGTGATTACATTATTACATATAAATTCTATTCATTAAAGGACCAAATCTGATTGAGATCTAGGTCTAATGGATTGGATGCTCTCTGACTCGGGGTGTCACTAATTGCTAATTATCGTACTGACATGTCTAGTACCAACCGTCATTCTCAAGCAATGCCAATGCTTCTGTCGATTCCAGTCCCAGAGTTTTGTTCACTCTACTTCTACTGAATATCATACTTTTTAAATAAGACATGATAGTTTTTTACATGTCACTCACTCACTATCATCCCACCATGTCTCTAAAAGCAAAAACATAGGGGGAACATGAGAAGAAGACACGACAAGATCATTTTTCCATATTCACATAACCATGTGTGCTATATAATGTTGCATGGGTTGGGCGATTTCCCATTCTTTGTCTTGATGTTGTCAAACCCAAGATTTTCTTTTTTTTTGGCAGCCTCTTCTTCTCTTGCATTCAAAGGATCCCTCAGTGAGTTTTTTTGCTAAGGTTTGTTCTGTGTGGTGTGACCAAACCACATCATTTTGTCCTCTATAATATGGTAGAGAAGCATGAGTGTATCTTACTTGGGGCCACCACACCTTTTTTTGATTTCTTTTGACATAGTTTGTTGGTCATTGTTCTTTTGTATGAAAAATTTGAGAGTCATTCTGTGCGAATTGTCTCAGAATGGTCATTGATTCCGCTCTCTAGCTCTGATTACAGAGTCCATATTCACAGCCTTTAATGATATGATTGCACGTGGATTGTAAAGGAGTGAATATTGTGCAGAAGCTGGATATTCTTTCTGTAGATCCCTCTCGAGTCTGACTATACATATGGATTGCTAGTTGCATATGCAGCTTTCACTTCATGTTTTGATGTGCCATCTTTTAGTTATGGATGGCAGCTATGGAGCCATAAGTAAATTAGAGAATTTGTCTTACCTATTAAATAGTATTTTCCTCACAATCATCTTTTTTGTCCGATGCTCATGTACTACTTTGCGCTGTGTTGACCATAAGATCTTGATTTCGTTCTCTACTACCGTCATATGCGTTGGCTTCGCAATAATAATTTTGTGCTCTCGCATTCGATCTGATTAACAATCTTGAGTTTTGCATTCTGTTGGGCTTCTGGTCGCCCATTAGAGGTCAATGTCATCTGGCAAATCAGAGGTTGCAAAGGCTTTCCACCAATGAGATGGAAGTGTGGTGGTTTTTTGCATGTCTCTCATGATGTTTTTGAGGAAGAGTTAAAATACAGGTTAGAGAAGGCAAGCCCTACAATATCGGAAGAAGGAAGAGGGCTGAATAGTTAGGGCCAAAGGAGAAGAAATAACAGGAAAAAGTGGGAACTGACAAAAGAGACAGACTGGTTGAAGTAGAGTAGAATGCAAGAGTAAAGCAGGAGCAAGCTAGAGTGAGGAGAGTAGGAAAAAAGGAGGAGGGGACAAAAAACAGAGAAGCAGAGATGCATGGGAATATAGAGGAGAAGATAAGGGGAGCAGAGGATAAAGCGAGTGAAAGGAAGAGTGAAGGGCGAAAAAACTGACCTGAAAAGATAAAGGATGAAGGTATGGGAACAGGTGAGCGATCAAAGAGGACAGCGTTAGAAAAAGAAAGAGCGCAAGACAAAGTAAGAAATTAATCGAGAATTATAATGGGAGACAGAGACAGAGAAGAAAGAAGACGAGAAAAAAAAAAGAAAAGATATAAAAAAATAAAATAAAAACAACCACCCCCTCCACAAAAGACACTCACCCACCCCCCCGCCCCAACCGTGAGTCTGGAAAGAACTCACACACTTTAATGTTCATAGAAAACTGACACTTCTTAGTCATTCCTCGTACAGACTTTAAGACAATCATGATGTCAGTTGGTCAATGGTGGAAGTGCCTATAGTTACTTACCAGAGGCCCGTCTATGGCGTCGATGCCATTAACCCTGTCAAAAGAATAGTCCCCTTTTTGAAGTCATGAAATGTATACAATTGCTTTTATGTTGTTGGAGATGTTTACTTCTAACAGAAGTTCCCAATTGAAAATTTGGTTCCTTTTGCGCGTATTTGGTCTAAAGCCGGCTTGTTCTTCGCCGAGTTTTTTCCATGTGTTATTTCATCGTTTTGAGGACCTACCTGCATGCATATCTTGCTAGGATTGACCTTAAGAGACGAAGGAACCATGTACCTGAATATATAATTGGAACCAGCACTCTGCTCTTGTGGGAAAGACAGTAGAACGAAAATATGCATTGCAGGATCACGTCTAATTAGTTTTGCTGTGTGTCATATGTTATGAGTTTTATATTTAAATGAATTATAGTGTCAATATTACATGCATTGAGTGCTTTAGGATATATTAGATACCAAGGTGATTAAACTTATATTCATTGGTGAAACTCATGTAGATAATCTCTACTAGTTGTTTAACCACCTGCTACAACACAAGGAAGATAGTATGCAAAGGTAATAAGTGAAACCTTGGCTAAATCTCCTGTCATAAAAGTGAGTTACAATGACACAACTTGGTAAAACTTTCATAAGTGCTGAATATATCAACTAACATTGTCCCTAATCATCTATGGTCCATTCAGACTACCAACTAGATTATGCTGTAACTGGTGTAACACAAACATTCAAGGAATAAAAATGAACCTGATCACTCAAAACAATCATTCTCGACGAACGTGAGACAGCTTGCACACCCAATCACTTGTCCTAACCCATCAATGCAGATACTTGACTATTAAACCGCAACATGTAACAATGTGAAAAAAAGTTTTTACTTTTTTTTTATTTTTTTTAAAGATATCTTATCTAACTTGCTAAGCCAATCTGCAAAATATATTACAATTCCAGCTAATCCAGTAAACCTCAAACTTTTTTGATCTGGCAGTGAAAAACAATCCAAATTTGCTAGTGTCATTACTCCATTCTAGTTTTTTTTTTTTTGCCTTCAATGAGCACACTAAAGTTTGGCGGAACTCTTTCCCATTATTGTTGTTTATCATTTTTTCCTTTCTTTTTGGCCATACAGATCCCATAAGATCTACACTCCGACAATTATAAAAAATCTTAAAATGGCATACCATTTGAAAAGTCCCAACTATATCTGGATGACGTCACTGGATCGCTTGTCAGTATAGTGTATCCACCTAAGGTCCAATGTGTCCTTCGTGCTTTTAATTAATATGAAACGATTTTTCATTGCAATTTAATTTTAAACACGTTTTCATTAATTAAACTTTATTATGCGAAAGAAGATATTTTTCAATAGTATATGAGAACAGAGAGATGAAACAGTTGATAGGAGGATGGTGTGGATGAGAATATTAGGAGTAAACCTCGGTAACTAAAAGGAGCAAGTTAGGTAACATACCATTCATACAAGTATAAAAAAAATATAAAACAATTAGCCGCTTTGAATGCTGTGGAATGATGATTTTATTGCTTTTTATGTTTTGGGGTTGTTTAAAAAAGAAAATTATTAAATTCATAGTCCTTTATTTTGATGATATTGATAATGCTAGAACTCAATGTGGCTATTTTATTTATGTTAAATCCAGTTCCCCCAAAGTCGCCGCAAATGGCAGTTAATATAAATTTTGAACTATCTGTTATCCCCCTCACCATCACTAAATGCCTTAATGGCCCCAAGTCATGATATCTGAAAGGCATATGGGTTTTAAACATGAAGTATGTTTGTGCGCAAGAGTATGGTTCAGTGGGAGCATTCTCAACACAGGGACCTCCGGACCTCAATCTTCGTTTTAAATTAAAATAGATCTCATTCCAATTGAAGCCTTTTTACATCATGGATGGGGCCTAGCCCTTATGTTAAACTTCCCTGGAAAAAATCCTCTCAAATACGGAAATAAATTTATGTACTTTCAATGTGACAAACAAACCCGGAAAAAAGAAAAGTAAAACTTCAACAAGAATGTTGCAGTGGTACAAGAAACCGTACTATTTTCGTTTCATGTCCTAACCGTAACGCCACACAACAAAAACTGGATCTATTTAATATTTTGTGCAAAATTTATTTCTTGCACATAACAACCATTTCCACAAATTACAGTAGACGGCTTTTTATTTCTTTCTGAGTAAGAATAAGCGGTCATCAAATGAAACGATCGGTAAATGTACCCACAGCTAACAAGCCAAAGCTGTTGACAAGAAAAGAGAACCTGACAAAAACAAGCAATTTCATAATTTAAACACGAGTTTACGATTATTAAACCCTGGTTGGCAAAAGTAAAATACTTTGAAAAGAAAATATTCCTTCTCCTTCCATAAAAAATGCGATAGAAGCGAGTAAAGGCATCTTGATCAAATGCTGCCGTGCTTTAGCGGTCGGTCGTGACATGAGAAATTTTGGAAGAAGACAAAGACCGGTACACTAGTATAGCATCGCGATGTTCCTTTGGCGGGAAAAAGTACGTGCCAGAGATATTTTAGGTCAAGGTGAAGTGCCAGCGATAAAAATCTCGGTCAGTGAAGGAATGTGCCGAGTTTTGCACCAAATTTACGTCGGTCGGTTGTGACGTTAAAAATGAGAAACGATGTTGATAATCTGGAGTTTCAAGCCATGAACGAGGGTAGGAAGGCTTGCTGATCAAAAACATCATTTTTTATATACTGTTAACTGTTTACTTTATCAGTGGAAGCTATAATGTGTTGATGATATCGTATAGTTCTCTGTGAGTGAATTTTTAAAATTGGGCCTGACTTTGGAAACCAAGCGTCACGACCACAACGGGTATTTAATCCACCCACTATTTAATGTTCATGAAAAAAAATGAAGATGTTTCTGCTTGGGAGTTTGAAACAACATCTGGGCATTAATTTAATACAAATTGTGTTTCAAATTAGCAGTCTTTGAAGTCAGAAGAACAATCTGAATAACCTATGCACCATCATGTCACAAATCCGCCATGTTGGAATGAGCACATTTTGTAAAAGAAAATTCAATATTTTTAAAAACAAGCACAAATACTCATTAAAACTTTTAAAATTTATTTCTTTCATTCAAACATAACCAGTAACCGGCATTCATTACAGTTACAAACTAAATTCAGTCAAATGGTAGATGTGGGAAGTAGGTCACTATCATACCTCACATGTTTCTGAGAATGACCTATATATATATATATATATGCGTGCACACACACACATACATACTATACATGCACAGTGACAAACAATTATATACACAGTGACACACACATTGTACACACACACACACATGACAAAGCCTGAGCATGTATGCACTCATGCACACATGCACTGACAGTCCTTCAGATGAGACAAACCAAGGTCCCATGTGTGAATGCACGCAGAACACCTTGCGCACACGTTAAAACCTGTTCCGCTTTTCAGAAGAGTAGGTCATTGTGTGCTGGTGGGAACAGATGACAAAATCGATAAAATTGCATACACATGGGGACTGGATGTAAAAAAGTGCACAAGTGCTTACCGAGTTACTCCAGTATCCTTGAAATAAAACAACTAAAATAACTATAAAAAATACACACACAGTGACACATATGTGCACACACCCACACATGCACGCACGCATGCGCACCACAAAACACACAAAATCCAGGTCCCATGTGTGAATGCATGCAAAAAAACCTTCAAAAACTTTAAAAACCCTTTTCCGCTTTTCTTAAGAGTAGGCCTTTGTGTGCCGGGGGGAAACAGTGAAAAAATTCTACAAAACCCGAAATACACACGGGGACTGGGAAAAAACCCCAAAAAATTAATTTTGCTTATCCCTTTTATCCCAATAAAATAGAAAAAAAATTAAAAAAAAAAATACAATTTTACAAATAAAACCCATGGGGGGCGCACAAAGTCTGGGGTGTACACATACCCATCGCGCATGCGCACACACCCAACCCCATACACGCAATACACACACCCCACATGTTCCCCACACCAAAAAAACCCCAAACATACATACCACACAGTATTTCAAAAACACAACCCACTAGTAGTACATTGGGGCCCAAATTTCAATAAATTATTTAAATTTTTAAGTACCCAAAAAGTCGGGGACAATGCTTTTAGTTTTAGTGGAAAACCCCGAAGCTAACGACTCCTTAAAATTAGAAGTTAAAAGAGAACCCCTTGGGATAAAATTTATCTAGGGAAATTAAGGGAAAAAGCAATTGAAAAAAAAAAAAATTATGATCTTTGGAAAAAGTCACTGGTTCTCTTAGTTACTTTAGGCCCCCTACAAAAATTTTTAAAAAAATTTAAAAAAATGAACCACCTTTTTTTAAACTCAAAATTTTCACAAAAACACAACACCGCACCACCACCACCACAAGATAAAGTAGAGAGAGAAAGATTTAGAGAGGAGAGAGGAGAGAGAGAGAAGAGAGAAAAGAGAGAGAAGAGAGAGAGAGAAGAGAGAGAGATAAGACTGAAAAGAGGGGAGATAACACTCAGAAAGAGACAACACGAAAACCAAAAGGGAAGAGAGGAATTCAAAGACCAGACAGAAAAGTTTGGGAAAAAGATTTCCATCCCCTTTCCTGCCTTCTTTAAAAAGGAACTTGACTGGCAACTTGACTGTAGTTCATTCAAGAACCCGAGCCCCCTCTCCTTTTTATTTTCCACGGAGACTAGGGAAAAATAACTCCTTTTTTAGGGTTACGGGGGAAAAAACACCAAAAAAAGAACCGCCAAGAACAGGACATATTTCCATTCGTTTGACAGATCAAATATCAATTTTATTTTCTTTAGCATCTAAATTCACTTAGGGAAAATGTGGGAAATGGGTTTTAACTTTAAATATTTTTTTATAAATTTATTTCAAGCATTTGCCAGGGAACACAGAGAGGAAAGGGAAAAAGCCCTGAACTAAAAGGGACTGATGTTTTTTAAAAAGTTTAAAACCCGTCCAGTCCCACCAAAAATCCAATTTAGATCCCCAATTTAACGGAAAAAGTTCCGAAATAACTAATTAAAAAACACTAATTTATTCCATTTACCATGTTCAAAATCATGTCTCATTTTTTTTCAAATGTCGGGGTTTTGCTCCACCCTTTACTGGGTTTACAGACAAGTTTTTAAAAAAACAAGTAAATTTTTGGCCCCAAAAATTTTACCAAAATAATGGGGCGCCACTGCCCAGAAAATGATCTGTTCAAATCTAGCCTTTTTTTTCGGTGGGCTGCTAAAACATTTTTTTCAAGACTAATTAATATAGACAAACGTGTTTTTTAAAATTTTCTTTTAAAAAAGTTTTAAGATCATCCAGTTCAAAAATAATGTAATTGAATACACGGCAAAAATTCACATGAAATCTTTTTTTGGGCCCCAACCCTCATTCGCTTGGCCTCGGATTAAAAATAGGAAACCCAAATCCACTCCTAAAACTTTGTAAAAGTCCTTCAATGAAACTATAAACTGAGGTCCTGTGTGGGCCCCAAAAAGGCCCCCCAGAATATCCCTTTTCACAAAATCAAAAAACCCTTTTTGCTTTTTAGAAGAGAAAGGGCCCTTTTGTGCCAGGGAATGGGTGACAAAATTTACAAAACTTTCATACACAAAGGGACTAGATCTAAAGTTAAAAAACACCTTTAAATGCTTTCTCCCTTATCCCCAAGATGAATTTTTTTTTTTAAAAGGGCCCTGGGGTCTCAGTATCGCTTTTCCTGCTCTTTTCAGTGTCTGTTATGCTGTTAATTTTATCTTTTGGTTTTTGTTCCTTTAGTTTTTTCCTTTTTGGAAAAAAAGGGTTTTCTTACCACAAATATCAGCTCCATCCTTGCTTTCTGAAAAGGGCTTTCCCCCCTCTTAATTTTAAAGTTCTTTCCCGCCTTCCCACTTTCAAATTAGGATTATGTAAATTATCTAAACACTTGTGTTTTTTTTGTGGTTTTTTTGTTTTGTTTTTTGCTGCCTCATCTTCTGTGACGTCCCCCGTCCTGTTGTTCCCACGCCGCTCATTCCAATCTCCCCGCCACAACCATACCCAGATTTGTTATGTCTCATCCTCAGAGTCGGAGGTCCACAGGGAGCCAATCGCTATCAGGCCGCCGTGGGGCCACCAGCCAGAGGGGCCCTGCACTGCTGCTGGGTCACTTTGGCAGTGTTCAGTGGTGCCTGTTCTGAGCTAACATACGCAGGACACCACCTACTAAGCCCCCTACTAACGACAGTATTAGCTCAGTCGCGGAGCCAGACTGAGTGAGTTGCCCACCCGAGGTGGCAACCACCACAACATCCCTCCAACGACCGTCCCCCGCGAACCTCCAACCCCAAAGGCTTTGACACAAACTCACCACAGGCACAGAAGTGTATGGGCAAACCGAATCTGAGGTCACCATGAGACCAGAGAAACTGGGACCACCGAATCAGAGGCAATTTTTTTAAATGCATGATGATCAATGACAATGAGGATGACGTAATGATGCTGCTGTGGAAGTGCATATGCTTTGAGACTACTTGACAGGGTTGTACTCTACGCTTACTATTATAATATATCCCGGCGTCAACCGGGCCCGAGAGATACAGACACCTGCAGTGCTGGTCAGGTAATTTGAGCAACACTCTCAAACTCGCATCCGTTAAGTGGATGAAGCTCGACTGTGTGGTCCCAGTCTTCCCACTGAGCCCACAGCACACTCACTCTGGGTAGGAGCCGGCCGGAGTCCGAAAAATCCCTATGACTCTTATGGGAATCGAACCTGCGACCTTCCAGTCCGTAACCCAAGGCGCTAACCACTGCGCCATGGCGGCTGCTAACACTTGTGTTTTAATGACATAGTTTTAAAGATGTTTAATCCTTTTTTTTTAAAAAGATTTTTTAAAAACTGAGATTATATATATATATATATATAAAGGAGGTAAAGGTAAAGGAGTCCCATAACCTATGTCGTAGGGGAGCGAGGCGTCAGAGACCTCACTTCTCTAGGGCCAGCATATCGAGGGCGGCGCCCATCTCCTCTCCCTCGCTGCGTTACCTTCCCTGACCCTAAAGAGGGCAGGTACCCATTTACAGCTGGGTGAACTGTACTGAAGCCAAGTCGCGCAAATGTCACCCATCCAACTGGTAACCATGCTCAGCGCTGCTTAACTTGGCTGGGGGAAAGCGAGTGCTCCGCCACTGAGCTCTGAGCTATCCTGACCACTGAGCTATCCCGTCCCCTTCATATATATACATATATATACATATATATATCTACAGAACATCTTTTACACTGGGTAAAACCCTAGCATCTTGCATCTAGTTCAAAACTGACAAAAGTGTCTATCTATCTATCTGTCCCGTAGTCTGACGACCGTGGGGGCACCCTCAAAGACTCAGCAACCAGTTCCCTCCATTCTTCTCTCTGTTCTGCCTTTCTCAGGGTTTTGTTGAGTTCTAAGGCCTGTCCATTCACTGATTTTATCCTCTCCATACTGAGAACTGAGGGGAGAAATAAAGAGAAAGATGAAACATGCTGTATTGTATCATCAATGATACATTTTGAGATCTTATACTACACTGTATTATATATAAATAATATAATATATATATATATTATATATATATATATATATATAAATATATATATAACATATCTTTTATATAAAATACATTGTGTGTTGTGATTCACATTTTGTTTTGATGTTTTTTGTTGGTTTTGTGTGTTTCTTTACTTATGCACATGTTCCACATAGCTTGTGAAGACTGTGCTAACAGCTATTATTCAAGTTTTCATATTATAAAGTAGCACAGAGTGTGTTCATTCTTCAGGAGAAAAAAACCCACCAACCACCAGAAGATGTACTGTAGCGTGCAAACATGGAAAACTGCCCCCCCCCCCCCCCCCACCCCCATAAAAAACAAGAACATTTTTAAAAAAACAATACCCCCCCCCCAAACAAAAAAAACAACAACAAAAAAACAACAACAAACAACCCAACAAACCCCAACCAAAAACAAACCCCAACCAACAACAACAAAAACGACAAACAAAACAACAACAAAAAATACCACTCTCCCTTCAGCTGTGTTTTGCAATTATTCTCACAGCCTTATATAAATTAAGATCCATCTGGGAAGGCTTTTTATTCTGATATTTTTATGGGCAGAGTATAAGCCTTCCCTTGAACTCTGTATATCATATAAGTTAACTTGCTGTCTTGATTGAAAAGAAAATGTGACATGCAACCGGTATTGTACAGGACATATCTTACGTTGAGTTACGGGCGCAGCAGTGTATTTTGGCAGTTAACAATGCTAGATAATCTTTCCTTTTCCAAAAATTTTTTGTTTTGCTTTTAAAACAGATACAGTGAGAGACGATATTCGACTCAGAGAAGTCGAAACAACAATCAAGCATACAGCGATGAACGCAATGACAGAAAAGGCGGCAGGTAGTTTAGATGTTTGATTTTGATCATTACTTTCTTTCTTTTCTCTCTCTCTCTCTCTCTCTCTTTTCTCCTCTCTCTCTCCTCTCTCTCTCTCTCTCTCTCTCTCTCTCTCTCTCTCTCTCTCTCTCTTTTTAATCTCTCTACTCTACTCTACTCTACTCTACTCATTTGTTATGTATGGGCATGAAGTCTACTTTCAGAGCTCCTGTTTGAAACTTGCATACATGCATATTTATCCCTGGAAAACTATCGGGGAGAAAAGGATGCATTGTTAATTAATGCATCTTAGGGTCCCCCCAGGATGCACTGACAAAGTGACAGAAGTGGAAAGGTTTGCTTGACAAACGGGGTGTGACACACCACAGCATTGAAATTTAATTCTTATTACATTGTTAAAAGGACATTAAGTATATATATATTGTGCTCAGTACACACATACTCATACACGCATGGATGCATGCAAGCAAACACATGTACTTGCCTGCAGACTCACATACTTGTCTGCACGCTCACAGGTGCACTCGCATTACATTCACATATAGACCACACACAGGCATGTATGCACACACAGACACACATGCACACACTCACCCAAGTCCTAAGGATCAGACTAAACCAAGGTTGAGTGTATGAACACTCGCAGAACATCTTGCACACACATTGAAAACCTGTTCCACCCTTTGGAAGAGGAGGCCATTGTGTGCCATTGGGAGCAGATACAGAATTGACAATACAGGAACTGGATGTAAAATAAAAAGCACATGGAATGGGATAGCCTGGTGGTTAGAGCGTTGCACACGATCTGACAGCCTGAGATCCATCCGTTTGAGCTACTACTGAGACCCATTCAAGGGGACTTTTCCCTCTGGAGTTAATGTCAGTGCTGACACCACCACCATGAAAATCCTTCAGATGAGACTATGGTCCTGTGTGCGCATACATGCAGAAATCTTGCACACACTTTAAAACTCCTTCCATCTTTTGGAAGACTTGGCCATTGTGTTCTGGTAGGAATAGATGACAAATTATATACAAAGACGCAGGCACACTGGTGTCATATTTAGACATCATCCCAAAAGTCAGAATGTGGCCGCCTTCATGGTTGGCCAAAACGGTTGCATATGTGAAATTGTACCATTGGTGAACCTTCGAGCTCTAGCGGAGGCATAAACACAGACACACACACACACACAGACACACACACACACACACACACACACACACACGCATGCACATGAGCGCTTACTCCACTATCCTCAAAATATAAAGAATAAATAAAGTAAATAAAATACGCACTTTGTTGTTGTTGGTGCGTTTTTGGTAGTTTTATTGTTAATAACTGTTGCAGCTCCACATCTGGCAGACCCTCAGGCCCAAGAGAGGGGAAGGGGAACTACAGGACTGAGGAGGACAAAAACGCTGCCAAGAGACTTCAGAGAGAGGACGAGGAGAGAAAGAAGAAAGAAGAAGAGCAGAGGCAAGAGGAGGAGAGAAGGAAGGCAGAAGAAATCCAGAAGAGGGAAGAGGAAGAAGCAAGGGTTGGTTTGGAGATCTATATTTCTTTGTATATCATTACTCTATATATTGTGGCTGGGTGTTTGTCTAGTAGACAGAACAAATGCCCGAAGAATGGGAAGACAGTATTACTGTTCCCATTTTCAAGGGTAAAGGAGATGCACTAGTATGTGGAAAATACAGAGGAATCAGGCTTCTGGAACATGGCATGATCTGGGAAAAAGTATTGGAAAGAAGACTGAAGAGCCTGTGCAATATTGATGAAAAACAGTTTGGATTCCAGGCTGGCAAATCAACCATAGATGCAATATTTATTGTGAAACAACTGCAGGAAAAGTATATGGAGAAGAAAAAGAGCTTGACGTACATCTTTGTCGACCTGGAAAAAGCTTTTGATAGAGTACCCAGAAAGGCAATCCAATGGGCCTTGAGGAAACAAGATACCGGAGCACACCATCTCAATGGTTATGACTTTGTACAAGAACTCCAGATCAAAAGTGAAAACTATAATTGGGACGTCAGAAAGCTTTGAGATAAAAGTAGGAGTGCACCAAGGATCCGCATTAAGCCCTCCGCTCTTTACCCTTGTGATGAGTGAAATATCCAGGGAAGTGGAGAGGCCAGAAGAGATCTGGGAAGTGCTGTATGCTGATGACTTAGTACTGGTAGCTGAGAGCAGTGATGACGTTACTCAAAGATTTGGCAATTGGAAACAGAGATTAGAGAGAGGAATGAAGGTAAATGTTGACAAGACCAAAGCAATGACAGTTGGAAAAGACCACAGAGCACATAGAAGGCAAAGCAAATACCTGTGTGGTGTCTGTCACAAAGGTGTAGGGAACAATTCGATCAAATGCTCCAAATGTCAATATTGGTGTCATTATGCTCAAAGCTCAAAAGTCTGAAGAAGGACGGAGTATTTGTCTGCCCCAGTTGTATGAATAAGAAAGGTGAAGAAAATACCGATGCAGGAAAGGAGGAGCTAGAATTTGAACAAGGGAAGACAGAAGTGGTAGACGAATCCTGCTACCTGGGAGAGATGATGAGCTGCAAAGCAAAATCTGAGTTAGCTGTCAGAACCAGGATTGCGAGTACTTGGAAGAAATGGAAAGAATTGGCAAGTCTGCTCGGAAATCAGAAAATCCCACTGGAGAGACACTGCCTGATATATAAGGCCTGCATCAGACCTGTTCTCCTGTATGGCTCGGAGACATGGGTTTTCACAAAAACAGTTGAACGTTTGTTGAAGAGTTGTGAAAACCGAATGCCACGCTACATGACAAAGATCAAATGGGAAGACAGGATCACGAATGAGGAACTATGGAAAATGTGCAAAGTTGATGATCTGAAGTCTGTAGCTAGTAGCAATAGACTGCGCTGGTTTGGGCATGTTCAAAGGAAAGCAGACCACCACATCATAAAAAGAGCAATGAACTTTGTAGTGGATGGAAAGAGACCAAAGGGAAGACCTAGCAAGACCTGGACTGCCTGTATTGCAGATGATCTTAGAGAAAGGGACATAAATAAGGAGGAAGCTCAAAACAGAGAGAGATGGAGAAGGTTCATCAATGTCAAACCTCCCCTGGGAGAAACATGACAAAAAAGGAAGAAGAAGAAGAAGTGTTTGTCTAGTAGAATTGCCTTCGACTTGTTTTGAATGTTAGCATTAGTTAGTAAAGAAAAGAAGTGTGTACATACGCACACATTCTCCCCTCTCTCTCTCTCTCTCTCTCTCTCTCTCTCTCTCTCTCTCTCTCTCTCTCTCTCTCTCTCACCTCTCTCTCCTCTCTCTCTCTCCTCTCTCTCTCTCTCTCTCTCTCTCTCTCTCTCTCTCTCTCTCCCTCTCTCATCTCTCTCTCTCCTCTCTTTCCTCTCCTCTCCTCTCTCTCTCTCTCTCTCTTCTCTCTCTTGGCTTGTACAAAAATATCACAATTGGTAAACCTCATAGCTCTAGCTGAGGAACAAATTATATCTATATCTACCTTTAAAAAAAAAATCTATCAGTCTGTCTGTGTCTGTCTATGTCTGTCTGTCTATGTATGTCTGTCTGTCTGTCTATGTCCGTCTGTCTATGTCTGTCTGTATGTCTGTCTATGTATGTCTTGTCTGTCTGTCTGTCTGTCTGTCTGTCTATGGACAGGATAGCCTGGTGGTTAGCATGATGTGCTCGTGATCTGCTGACCCAAGTTCGATTCCCGTTCAAGAGGATTTTTCCTCTGGCGTTAACATCAGTGCCGACTCCACTCTCCCCAAAAGTCCATTGGATGAGACTATAAACCGAAGCCCCATGTGCGAAACGCACGCAGAACATCTTGTGCACACGTTAAACACGTTTCGCTATTGGTAAGAGTAGGCCATTGTGTGCCGGTGGGATTGGATGACAAAATGTACAAAGCTGCATACACACGGGAACTGGATGAAAAAAAGCACATGAGTGCTTATTCCATGATCCTGGAAATAAAGAAATAAAAAAAAGAGTATCTATCTGTCTGTCTGTCTATCTATAGTTGTGTTGCCTCTAGCAAAGGGTGGTTACTTATCACTTTTTTGTTGTTGTGTTTAACATTTCAGAAGAAAAAAGAGGAAGAAGCAGAGAAAGCAAGGGCAGAGGAACTGGTAAGAGCTAAGCTAATTATGCTTGAGGAGAACATAAAATACCAGGTACCTTACCTACTAACACTGGCAGTGGTGATTTGGATATAACATGTATCCTCTTTGGCTTTACCATCTCGGACATAAACCCTGTATGAATTCTTATCACCACAAACCTTGAAATAGTAACTGTGGAGGGAAAGAATAATCAGCTTTCTTTCTTTAAATTTTAAGCACAAATTCATGAGCAAACTTTTGAGGTTTTGCAGCAAAGATGTAGTAGAATTTCTTAAGCTCAGAGCTGTGATTTTAGATGTTTTGTTCACCGCTTTCTTTGAAATGTTTTTTTGCCAATCTTGACTTGGTGGGTTCAGGTGAAAATAGAAAGTGAACATCATGATTGATGATACAAGATAGCATTATATTTGAATGGGAAAAAGGAAGTGTTACATGTATGTGGTCTACTTTTTCTGTTAAGAAAAGAGTCACTGACAGCGAAAAAAACACACCTGAAATATAAAATATAGATGCCGTGATGAATCAAGTTACTGAAATGGAAGATTTCACCTGGAGCTTTGCTTTGCTGCAGAAAACCCTGGAAGAATTCATGAACGAGTGTCGCGAGAAGGCAAAGCTGAAGACTGAGCTTCGAGAAGCCAACATTGCATCTGTCGGTGAGTGGGTCACATTGGCTGTTCCTGTCACTAGTTGTTGTTTGGAATGGGAAAGAGAAAAGACAGAGCTCAGTAGAGAAGGTGGTGTGTAAATGTTTGTAAATTGTAAAAATTAATGTGCTCAGTGTTTTGTAAATTGTGAAACATGTTTTGTGGAGTTTTGTAAATTGTGAAACATGTTTGTGGAGTTTTGTAAATTGTGAAACATGTTTTGTGGAGTTTTGTAAATTGTGAAACGTGTTGTGGAGTTTAAGAAATTGTAAAACATGTTTTGTGGCATTTTGTAAATTGTAAAATATGTTTTATGGCGTTTTGTAAATTGTGAAGCATGTTTTGTGGAGTTTTGTAAATTGTGAAACATGTTTTGTGGTGTTGTGTATATTGTGAAACATGTTTTGTGGAGTTTTGTAAATTGTGAAACATGTTTTGTGGAGTTTTGTAAATTGTAAAACGTGTTGTGGAGTTTAAGAAATTGTAAAACATGTTTTGTGGCATTTTGTAAATTGTAAAATATGTTTTATGGCGTTTTGTAAATTGTAAAACATGTTTTATGGTGTTTTGTAAATTGTGAAGCATGTTTTGTGGAGTTTTGTAAGATGTAAAACATGTTTTATAGAGTTTTGTCAATTGTGAAACATGTTTTGTTGTAAATTGTAAAACATGTTTTGTAGAGTTTTGTAAATTGTAAAACAAGTTTTATGGAGTTTTGTAAATTGTAAAACATGTTTTGTGGCATTTTGTAAATTGTAAAATATGTTTTATGGAATTTTTTAAATTGTGAAACATGTTTTGTGGCGTTTTGTAAATTGTAAAACATGTTTTGTGGCGTTTTGTAAATTGTAAAACATGTTTTATTTATTTATTCTTTTATATCAAGGATAATGGAATAAGCACTCATGTGCTTTTTTTACATCCAGTCCCCGTGTGTATGTGGTTTTGTAAATTTTGTCATCTGTTTCGACCGGCACACAATGGCCTACTTTTCCAAAAAGCGGAACAGGATTTAACGTGTGCGCAAGATGTATTGCATGCATTCGAACACGGGGCCTCGGTTTATAGTCTCATCCGAAGGACTTTGACATTCAGTTCAATTTTTTTGTCAAACTGGGAAGAAAGAGCGAGGCTGGGAATCGAACCCAGAACCTCACGGTTTACTTGTTGGCAGGCGAACATCTTAACCATCCTGCCACCTTCCTTTATGGAGTTTTTTAAATTGTGAAACATGTTTTGTGCAGTTTTGTATATTGTGAAACGTGTTTTGTGGAGTTTTGTAAATTGTAAAACATGTTTTGTGGAGTTTTGTACATTGTAAAACATGTTTTGATTCTACTCCACTGTTTTCTGTTTTATGTGCGTGTTGAAAATTTGTCATAATTTATCTACAGAACTTGTGTGTATCTACAGATATAAATAGATATATGTGTGTGTGTGTGTGTAACACCTGTAGACTTGTTCAGTTGAACTTTGAGTTTATCTCCCTGGGGAGAAAGAACATCTCACCATCATGTGGCACCCATACTCCTGTCTTTTTCCGATGGATACATGTGTGGTGTGGTCAACTGATAGAAAGATTCCCTTTTCCTCCAGATGATCTTGGGGAACAATCCTTATGTGCCTATGGTTCGTTGAGGCGTGTTTAATTGCATGTTGTACTCTTTGCATCGAGATCACTACCTCCATTTTTTGGTTTTAACCCATGCTGAATGCTTGTGGCTTTCCTAAGCCTGGCATTCTGTCAGTGTCTGTGTATTTTCAGATAACCGTCCAGATGAATCGTTCTTCTCCAAGCTGGACTCCAGTCTCAAAAAGAACACGGCATTTGTGAAGAAACTGGCAAGTGTTTTTACCATCCACATTGACAGGGAGGGACCTGCAAGTCTAAAACGCACATTACATATCAGAGAGTGGAGTGATAAAAGTTAGCTGTAGAATGACGCAAGTCGTCCCTGTTGGGTTCTCTCTTTTTCTGCGTTTATAGTGGGTTTTATTTTGTTTATAAAAAAAATTCATATAGAGTGAACTTCATCATCAATAAAAGATGAACTTAGGAATGATAAGCCTCAAAACGCACTTATACTCTACTTGAGATCTTCCCCTGTTATCTGTTCCTACTTTTCAATAGCTACCTTCACCTCCACCCCCCTCCCCCCCCCCCCCTCCACACACACACACACCTAAGTGTGTTGTGTGTATGAATTTGATGTTTATCTTGATATTTGTGGACAGTTGCATGCGTGTGAATGATTTGAATGCAAGAACTTTGATTTGTTTACTTTACAAGATTCAGCGCTATATAAATTCCAAACATTATTAATATTATTATATCCATGAAAATGACCCACAAAGTTAGAAATTTAGATTAAAACAAAAAAACCCCAAAAAGTCTTCTAGAAATCTTGGTGTGATCACTAGAATTTTTCAAATACAGTTATAAAATTTGGTGTATTAACTTTAAACTTTGGTTTTAAAAAAGTGGTAATAAAGCTAGCTTTGCATATATATGTATGCATTGTGTGTGTGTGTGAACAGTATCTTTATCTGATAAATCCATTTTGTCTTTCCAGCGACTGCTTACCGAATCCCAGAAGGACAGCCTGGCCAAGGATTTTAATGGACTAAACCTGACCAAATATGTTGAGGAAGCTGTAAGTTTGTTTTAGTGTAGGTCATACCTCAGTGGCATATGCAGGACTCCGTTTCACACACACACACACACACACACCACACACCACACCACGCACACACACACCACACCACGCACGCACCCACCACACCCGCACGCACGCTTGCGCACACACACACACACTTGTTGAAATATGTTACAGATGGTAATATTGGTAATAATGCTGTTGTAGACAACAATGAACAGGTAGGAAAAGATACGTTATGAACGATCACTGATTCTGCTGTCAGCTTTACGTCCCTTTAATGCGGAGGTTCGTTAGTGAAACTCTGAGAAAGTAAAACTTGGGAGCACAATTTTTATCATATATGTCAGTTTACAAATTTCACACGTGGAGTTTACTAACAGATTGATATTGTATATCATTTTGCATTAGGGTACTCTCAATTTGAAGTAGGCGACAGACTAGCGTCCTGTCACAAGGGTGGTGAAAAACCATCAGTTCGCTTAACGCTACAGAAACCGGGATAAGCCCCGGCTCTATGGGCATTCTGGCTCGAAAGAACATACAATTTGAAGTAAATAGTGGATAAAACCTAAGAACAGAAGAGCGTCATTGTCAGAGCATTGGACTTTTCCATCCTGAGTAACCTGAGGCCGTAGACTTGAGAGTGGGTGCAGACCTGGCCATTTGAGGGGAGTTTTTCCAGGTGTCAGTGCTGCTTTTTACTCCATTTCCCTGTTGTTGTTTTTTGTTTTGATTTTTAATTCTTTTATTTCAAGGATAAAGAATAGGTAAGCACTCATGTGCTTTTTTATTTGATTTTATTTTTTTAAACGTCCAATCCCTGTGTACATGTGGTGTGTGCAAGATGTTCTGCATGCATTAGCAAAGGGAACTCAGTTTATAGTCTCCTGCAAAGGACTTTGGGGCCCTGATGTTAACCCCAGGGGGAAAAAAAAATCCCCTTGGACAGACGGTGGCTTGAACGAAGGCTATGAGATTGTGAGTGCAATGCTGTAACCACCAGGCTGTCTCACCCCCCTGTCAGTCCTTCCAGATTAGTTAATAAAATGTGAGTGAATGTATATGAGATGTGACCCTCCTCCAAGTTATGAGTTGCATGATACCGGATCAATATTTGATTGGTGGCATGTTTTTGATATGCAATAAAAAAAAAAGTTTTTACAAATTTTAATTATTCAAGGAAAAAGAAGAAAAAAGATTGAAAATTTGACAAATCTCTGAAAAGTTATTACAGATTGAAATGCTAGGCAGCAGGAGGTGACAGAATGAGAAACTGATGAATTTTGCACCGTAACGGTGGTCAGGATGAGGGGTTGGGTGTTTTTAAACGTGCTGTTAAAGCAAAGGGAAATGAAACTATGCCTTTGATGCTTCAAAACCTTATAGTTTTATAACCAGTTGGAATCTAAAAATCGACAACATGACCCCCACCTGCCTAAAATGGCACCTAGCAGAAAAATGGGCCAGGTGCAGTGTGACTCATTTTGTGGTGGAGGGCCACATGTTATACATGAAACCTTGTGCACTGACTAAAACCCATCTTTCACGGAAGAGTAGGCCAGCCATGGCGAGTGTATCAGTGATCTCAGCATACCCATCTGGCAGTAAGCCACCTACTGGGGGCAGTGGCTTTGCCAGCCAGGTTCAGTTTGCCCAAGACACACGGCAAGAAAGCTTTGTCATGGCTCCCAGAGAACTCTCAGGGCAGTCAGGAGAAGAGAAGAGAAGAGAGAGGGGAAGAAAAACGTGTGCCAAACTTGTGCCGTGTCCTGAGCAGTTGTTTCTCTGTGCAGGCCTCGGCAATCTCAGAGGCCAAGCTGAAGATGTCGGACGTGCAGACAGCGGTGTACCTGTGCAGTCTGATCCATCAGAGGTACGCAGACTTCGCTCCATTCTTGCTGGAGAACTTCCAGAAATGTCTCCTCAGCAAGAAGGATGAGGGAAAGGTGAGCGCTGCCTGACTTTTTCAGTTTTATATACACACACGCACATTCTCTCACAGGCATTGTATGTCATATTAGTGTGTGAAATGTGCTCTTGTTTGCTCGTCTGGATGCATGCTAATGACACAGGCAAGGAAACACATAGGACTTCAGGGATGCACACACACACACACACACACACACACACACACACACATGCAAGCGCACATATACAAGTGCACATATGCAGGCATGTGGACATGCATGCACACACATGTAGGCATACATGCATGCAGGTATGCACGCACATACATACACGTGTGTGCGCACACACACGTGTACACATGGAGAATTACCATATTCATAACGTCACGTGTTCACACTGCACATGCACATAATTATTTAATGGTAAGCATGTGGAATAATGCTGTGTTGAATCAGATACTTCAGACATACCATGAACATGACATGTTGAGCCCACTCAATGTGAAGACTTGGCCCCCCACAGATTGTCAACCTCAACTAAAGATTCTGCACAGATTTTTTGATTCATTGTAATCGCTGACAGGTTGTACACATTTCTGATTTATTGTAATTTTTTTAGTTGCTGACAGATTGCCAACCCCAGCAAACTTACTTCTTCAGAAAACTGAACACATTTCTGATTCCTTGTACTCACGGACAGATTGCCAACCCCAGCAAACTTACTTCTTCAGAAAACTGAACACATTTCTGATTCCTTGTACTCACAGACAGATTGCCAACCCCAGCAAACTTACTTCTTCAGAAAACTGAACCCATTTCTGATTCCTTGTACTCACGGACAGATTGCCAACCCCAGCAAGTACCGGGTGGACTTGCGTTTCTTTGGGGAGCTGGTGTCGGTGGGTCTGTTCCGCGCGAAGGAGGGTCTGTCGGTGCTGGCCAGTCAGCTGCAGCTGCTGGTGGCCAACGACAGGGAGGAGCACCACAACCTCTCCATCCTCACCTCCTTCTGCCGCCACTGCGGGGATGACTACATGGGGCTGCTGCCCAGGAAAATCAGGTACACGTCTCCTTGCTTGACTGGATCAGGCTTCTCCTTTATAAAGCTTTGCGGCAGCGGTTGAGTACTGCTTTGGATTTTTGTCAGGCTGTGTGGGTTTTTTTTGAGAAACTGAACCTGGTAGAACTCATTCTTGTCATTCTTTTTCAGGTTCCATGCTGGCTGTGTGTCTTCAGTGCCTTTGGCCATAACTGGCCCTCTCTTTTAAGAAAAATGGATGGGTTCTTAAAATGCGCTGTGATATATCTAGTTGAAATCTGTTTACCTTATTTGTAAACGGCCTCATGCCGGTGAATGATTTGAAGGCAAGCACTTTGGTTTGTTTGTTTTGCAAGATTTAGTACTATGAAAATGATTATGATGATGATTATTATGATGATGACGATTACGATTATTATTATTTTTATTGTTGGTGTGTTGGTTTGTTGTTGTTGTTGTTGTTATTGTTATTATCATTTTCATTATCATTATGATTTATATCCAGAGGACTTGCAAGGAAATGGTGTGGGTACCTGTAGTAAGTCCGAAAAAGAAACCCCTGTGAAAAGACACCTCCTTGGAGACTGGATGTCATGCTTTCAGTTACAGTCAGGTCGTAATTACTACCTGCAACCCCAGATGATCGTCTGAAAGCTTAGCAATCCTCTTGTTTTAGAGATAGATGTGTTGGCTGTTGCTAGGGCAGGTCAGATGAAGAAATAAAGCGAGTTGTAGGGAAGTCAGTGCAAGGATGAATCTTTTCTATCGGTGCTTAAAGACATGTATTATTTTATTAGCGCCCCCAAACTAATGGTTAGCTGAAGTGACAGTGCAACATTTTGTGTGAGTGTGTGCTCTGTGTGTGTGTGTGTGTGTGTGGTGTGTGGTGTGTGTGTGTGTGTGTGTGTGTGTGTGTGTGTGTGTGAGAGAACTAAGTTCTGAGGTCAGCTCCTCTGCACTGCCTTGATCAAAGCCTAGCACACTCCTGTATGACACCAACATTTGCGCTTTTTCCTGTGGGCGCATGTCCAGCTAGGCGATGAATTTTGCTCACCTTCGGAATGCCATTTCTGAAGAAACAAAAGTGTTTCTGTCTGTCTCTCTTTGTGGACCTCTTTCTCTCTTCTTCTTCTTCTTCTTTCATCTGCCGCTGGTGCCCTTGCCTGTCTCAAAGTCTGTAATCTCTTTGTCTGTCTGTCGGTCTGTCTGTCTGTTCTGTCTGTCTCTCTGTCTCTCTCTGTCTGTCTCTCTCTCTCCTCCCCCCTCTTTCCCTCCCTCCCCCTCTCTCCCTCCTCTCCCCCTCCCCCCTCTCCCCCTCCCCCTCTCCCCTCTCTCTTTCCCCCTCCCCCCCCTCTCTCTCCCTCGCCCTTCTCTCTTTGTTCTTGTCTCTGGCTGTGTCTGTCTCTGTCTTCTCCTCTCTCTCTCTCTCTCTCTCTCTCTCTCTCTCTCTCTCTCTCTCTCTCTCTCTCTCTCTCTCTCTCTCTCTCTCTCTCTCTCTCTCCTCTCTCCCCCTCCCTCCCCCTCTCTCCTCTCTCCCCCTCTCTCTCTCCCCCCTCCCTCCCTCCCTCTCACCCTGCTCAGTGTTTAGTGTGCTATATTTGATTGCCTGTGCAATCTCAAATTGTTCACCATACCTCTTGTTTTCTTACAGATTGCTGGCAGAAAAGCACAACAAGGAGATATCGCGCAGTGAGGTAAGTTACTTGATAGACAGTTATGAAATTTGGATGTTCTGTGGTTTGTGATCTGTGGCTTGGTAAAAGGGTAACGGTAAAGGAGTCCCATAACCTATAAGGTCGTAGGGGAGCGAGACGTCAGAGACCTCACTTCTCTAGGGCCAGCATATTGAGGGCGGCGCCCATCTCCTCTCCCTCGCTGCTTTACCTTCCCTGACCCTAAAGAGGGCAGGTACCCATTTACAGCTGGGTGAACTGGGGGAACTGTACTGAAGCCAAGGCGCGCAAATGGTCACCCATCCAACTGGTAACCATGCTCGACGCTGCTTAACTTGGCTGGGGGAAAGCGAGTGCTCCGACCACTGAGCTATCCGGTCCCCTTATCTGTGGCTTGGACAGTAGCTAATTAATCTGTGGCTTGGACCACAGTTGTTACGTGGTTTGGACACTAAACAATGTGTGGTTTGGACAATAGTCTAGATTCAGGACATGGTATAGCAATTCAGGACATGGTATAGCAATTCAGGACATGGTATAGCAATTCAGGACATGGTATAGCAATTCAGGACATGGTATAGCAATTATGGACATGGTATAGCAATTATGGACATAGTATAGCAATTCAGGACATGGTATAGCAATTCAGGACATAGTATAGCAATTCAGGACATGGTATAGCAATTATGGACATGGTATAGCAATTATGGACATAGTATAGCAATTCAGGACATAGTATAGCAATTCAGGACATAGTATTGCAATTCAGGACATGGTATAGCAATTCAGGACATAGTATAGCAATTATGGACATGGTATAGCAATTATGGACATGGTATAGCAATTCAGGACGTAGTATAGCAATTCAGGACGTAGTATAGCAATTCAGGACATGGTATAGCAATTATGGACATAGTATAGCAATTATGGACATAGTATAGCAATTCAGGACATGGTATAGCAATTCAGGACATAGTATAGCAATTCAGGACATGGTATAGCAATTCAGGACATTTTAGCAATTCAGGACATAGTATAGCAATTCAGGACATGGTATAGCAATTATGGACATGGTATAGCAATTATGGACATAGTATAGCAATTCAGGACATAGTATAGCAATTCAGGACATAGTATAGCAGTGTATTTCAGCACTCTTTGTTCCGTAAGGACACAGTGAAATTGAAAGGTCTGTCATGTTTTATCTGCAACAATTTACAAATCCTGACAGAATGGGTTGAACATTTTAGATCGTCGGCTGTTTACATTTTATCCTATCATCAAATGAGGTTCTCAAATCACAAATTACCAGTTAACCCTAGTAGCGCTAAATAAACAGCAACAAGCCTCACTTCTATTGGCTGAATTAACATTGGCTAGCATTGTTTTGGAGCATGGTGGGCTCAAACAACCCTTGATATTGATATATAAAACTGAATTAAATGTGTTAAGCTATAGATCACTGGAAAGAAGAGATAATATGCTTTTAAATGAGTATAATTTTATAATAGTGTGTAGTGTTTATGATTATGTAAAAAAAAAATCAAAAACAAAAAATCATGTTCGCACTACCGATCACTGTTCCACTGTCAGGGCCCCGGATCGATTTTAACACGATAAGCAAAGTTCTTGCGGTGCATAAATGTCATGATTAGGTAAACACTATTTCTTGACATTAGTTTTCAAAAAATAAGGAGTTTGTATCGCTTTATCGGTCACCAAATACTCGGAAAAGTTCAGCGACAGGATCGACGCCATCGCGACCGTCATGGCGGAATGTGCGAAGTGGTGGCTTTCTATGACAAAAATACAAAGATCGCTTGATTTCATGTGCAAAGTACTCAGCAGCATAGCGATTTGACTCAACAACAGTTATTTCGAAGCCTCGTTGCGTCAAAATAAAGTAAAACAATCTGTGACGTCGAAATCGCCGAGTAGCGAAAAAGTCCATCCAGCAAAACTAGCACCGCTCGATTCAGTCCGATCGCGATCGATTTTTACCAAGTTTTTCAAAAATATTCCACAATCCTTACCTCATCGTCTCTCTCATTGTTTATTTCAACCAAATCCAGCCTCTAAAACTCCTCCTCGCTGTCAATTTTGTAAAAAAGCTCGAAAAACGCTTGAAGAAATTCTAGTGCAAACACTGGCCGCCATTTTTGTTGAAGACGATCTCGGCTGGTCCGAAAAAAAATTAAAATACACTCTTAACCAATCAGATTCTTCGTTGCTTGTGTGTGTCAAACGACCTTCACCCCTTTCTGCGGGCCTACAACGGCCTTAACATTCATTGGCTGACCTTTGAAAGCGAAAGTAAGCTTTCAACTATGACCACCCACGTCATCCCGGAATATTCCGGGATCCGCCACACAGCCTAGACCCGCCTTTCCCGGAATATTCCGGGAACCGCGCCACTAGGGTTAAGACCTGTATCTCAGTATTCCTAGAGAAGAACCATTGTACAGAAAAGTGTGGTATGTCTGCAATATGAAGAACTC
The DNA here is from genome assembly GCA_028751875.1 of Rapana venosa. NCBI lineage: Eukaryota > Metazoa > Mollusca > Gastropoda > Neogastropoda > Muricidae > Rapana > Rapana venosa. Next base: position 6,118,435 of record CM054146.1, read on the forward strand.
CCATGAATAGGGAAATGTCAGCTATGCACAGGGCAGTATTCTTTTAGTTATTGTTATGGGTAAACTTTCATTCCAGATGCTACCTCCAGAGCGTCAGAGAGCCTGCAGAAATTTGATGAAGGAGTACTTCGCCTCACTCATTCGTCATGTGACCAACGACCATCAGAACATCAAATCCATGGAACGTCAGAACCGCAAAATCTTGCAGGTAACGTCTGTGTGTGTGTGTGTGTCTGTGTGTGTGTGTGTGTGTCTCTGTGTGTGTGTGTGTGTGTGTGTGTGTGTCTGTGTGCGTGTGTGTGTGTGTGCGTGTGTGTGTGCGTGTGCGTGTCTGTGTGTGTGTGTGCGTGCGTGTGCAGGCATCTGTTTTCTTCTTGAAAGGGTTTAGAGTTCACTGTGCAGGTCTTGGTATATGAAATTGTCATGGTGATGACAAAGTTTGGAGCATGTGTGTGTATGTATATATAATAATATATATATATATATATATATATATATATATATATGTACACACATATGGTTCCAGTGCTGTCGCAGGAGTTGCCAGAATGATGCTGTACACAGCTCTTAAGATCATAAGATAGGCCCTATACTAGGTGTCGCTTTTTTTCATTCCTCCTCAAGAGCCCCGAGGCTCGCCAGTAGTGAGACCCATGTGTATGTGATCTCTTCCCCCCCCCCCCCCCCCCCCCCCATATAGGTGGCTGTGTACCTCGGGGATGGTGTCTAAACACAACACCTGTGGGCATGCTGGGGTTTTAATTTTTTACTTTGGCATCTGCTCCTACCTGCACACAATGGCCTACTCTTCCGAAAGGCAGAACAGGTTTTAAACGTGTGCACAAGATGTTTTGCATGTGTTCGCACACAGGGATTCAGTTTATAGTCTCATCCGAAGGACTTAAGTGTGTGTGTGTGTGCGTGTGCGTGTGTGTGTGTGTGTGTGTGTGTGTATGTATGTAATGTATGTATGTATGTATGTGTATATATATATATATATATATATATAGATATATATATATATAAATATATATATATGTTATAAAAAAGAAAACATACATTTTGAAGCCTATTAAACCTATTTCTGAAGCTGAGCAGAGGCTGTACTTCAAAATAATATAAAGGTAATACCAAAGCACATGTTTTAAACTTAGTTGTGGCCTGCAGGGGAAAACGCACATTGGAAATGTGCTCTAAAAGCAGGGGCGTTTAGAGGCAAAGTAAAACGGGTTTTGCCATCAGTCTCAAAAGTGCAATTTGAAACTTTTTTCCCCTGGTATGTTGTGCTTGCTTGTATTGGTCTGTCAGTTCAGTGCATGATGGTGTTTCCCCTGTTTCTTCTTCAGACCAAGGGAGAGCTGACGCAGGAGAGGCGAGAGAACTATGAGGCAGCCTACAATGCCTTCCACAAGCTTCACACGAGTGCAGCCGCCTTGGCTGTGAGTTTGTGAATTTTGTCCTCAGCCATACTCATCGACATTAATCAAACATCTGAAGTGGCATGTTGTTTGGGATTTTTTTTCTTTCTTTTAAACTGGAAAAGATCGAAGATGAGCAAAGGAAGGGAAGGGAGGAGAGGGCATTAGGTGAGAAGAGGAACTTGTGTGCTTCCATTGCTTGTTCTTTGTTTCAGAGTGTGTTTTCAGCTTGTGTTTGAAAATTGTTTACAGAATTATGAAAATTTGTAATGAACAGAGTTTTGATAAATATCTCCCAGTCGGCTGTTTGCAGAATATCAAAATCTCTTCATTGGGAATATCTTGTAGAAACTTGATTGAACGTTTTACATTCTTTCCCCACAAACCAGTTGTTTTTTCTTCACTTGAGTAAAAAAAGTGACACAAATTCAAGACTGAATATGCTAACTGCTTTGTAATGTAGACTCAATATGGACTGACAATTGATAAATAAAAAGGGGTACCAGTAGAATGCTGGTATAGTCATTATAGTTGGTTTGTGGAGCTACAGTTTCTGGGCTTTGGCGTGAGTTGTTGTTTTCACTAGTTCTGGATGCATTGATGTGCACAAGTTGTGCAGGTGTGCCTGGGATGATGAGTTAGTGATGGAGCAGTTGTTTGTTTGTGTTGGACAGGATTTGCTTGATGAGGACATGCCAGAATTCCCTGCTGAAGGTTGGTTTTGCTTTTTTCACTTTTTATGTCGCCATATAGCAGTTGGGCCAACATTTGGATGATTTTTGCAGTTGCAGCATTTCTTCTTTAAAAAAAAAAATCTTTTAAGATTGCTGCTATTCTGTATGATTATTGCAAACGAGAAATGCAGTTTGTTTTAATCAGTTATTTGTTTTCATGAAAGATCACTTCTATACCATTGGTCTGGTATGTTGCCATTGGCAAGAAGAAAACATTTTTTGAAAAGGATTACAGAAAAAAGACCTTTTTTTATTTTTAAAGATCTCAATGCCTATTAGAAAAATCTGGGTAAAATATACAGAATCTGGTTTGGGACTGTTAGAAATGCTTCAAGTACAGTCTTAGAGTAAGCAGGTCTGTATTAGTTTACCACCTTTTGTAATAATACCAAGACAGCTTCAAATGCAGGACTCCTTTTGTTCCTTTCTTGTCCAAGAATTAAGAGTAGGAGCTGAAGAGCCTATGGGGGTGTCACTGTGTAGAGAACAGTCCATGACAGATTGTACAGATATGACAGCCAAGAAATGCTGCACCTAGTAGATGCTTAATCAGTCATGTAATGTAATGCAGTGCTGAAGCCTTGGCCTCTCATGCTGGGTATTGTACACTTTTACTTCCCCCGTGGGGATGCCAGGGACCTGACAGTATAAATAGCATCCCCACCTTCTGGAAATTCTGTGCTAGGAATTTCCTCTTTTCTGTCCCTCTCTTTGTTTCTGCCTTGTTGCTTTTCTTCTGTCATTTCCTCCTTGTCTATTTTCTGCCGTCTCAATCCATTCTGCTGTCTTTTTTTCCACAAAGACTTAAAGAGAACAATTCTCTCCGATGTTGGATGCACTGGGCCTGACTAGTCAGGTGCTTAACGGCACGCATAACACTTTTTCGCTCATGACAGACAACACCAGTTGCTATGTGAGCATTCGATGAAGAAGAAGTGTGCCTTTGTAATTCACTGAAAACACCCTCTGCATGTGAGAGTACACAAACAGGAACAAGGCACTGGCAGGTCTGCTTACTAGTTAACTAGGGAGATGATAGAATTCCCCACCTCTATTTCATATGGTACCATTGAGATTCAGACCTGTGACTTTAGAATTGCTTGTCTAAGTTTTCAGCTCGGCTAAGGCAAACATGAACTGTTTGTCAAATATCAGTTATGTGTTGATATTTGACATTTTAAAGTGTATTCATAGTTTATGAATAGTTAGCAGTCTACGCATAGTTTATGAATGGTTAGCAGTCTAGTATATGCTGAAGAGAGTTGCTTTGTTACAGAAGTTATTATTTCAAAAGAATGCAGGAAAGAATGTTGTTATAAAGTGGTTCTATCATGTAAAGTTTCTGCCTTTTTTAGGTCCTTAATGTGCACATTCATGATTGCTTTGTTGGACAGAATCGTCAGAAGATGGCGGGGGTACTTTTGACATCTTTAACCCCTTGAAAGGTGCAGAGGTAAGATTTTCAACTGTTCAGTTAGCTTGGTAAGCCCTTCCCAGCCCACCCTCCCTCCCCTCTCTCTTCTCTCATCATTCTTCCCCCTTGCTGTGATCACATTTATATTTAAATGAAATCTGTACATTATTTACAGACTTATTGACATTCAGTTACAGACTTTGCTTGTGTCTAGGAGCTTGTTGTGTTTTTATGTTTGTACATTGAGAGAAAGTAAGAGGTGGGACAAACAGATCTACAAGAAGCAAGGAATATTCTTGAGAACTGTAGGACGCCTGATGTCTCCAGATGCCAATTTCAACATTGGCATTTCATTGGAAAATGGGTGTATTATTTCAGGGTCCTTTCATGAGTGAAACTAATCAAAAGCCTGACTTAAAAATGTCATGAGCAGAAGGTTTTTTTTTTTGCTTTATTTTTAACTGTATTTTTGTGTAAATTGTCTTGTTTGATGATTTTTATCAGAAATGTTTGTTTTTTCTGTTGGAGGTAGATACTTAAGATTTTTCATGTACTTATGAAAGCAAAATGGGATACTGTCCACAGTTCCAGTATGAAGGTGACACCAACCTGTTTGAAGACGATGACACGCGCTGCTTCTACGAAAATTTACCAGACCTCAGAGCGCTGGTACCAGGGGTAAGTAATTGAGGTAGAACGGCCTGGTCTTTCTTTCACAGTTTGATATTTATGTAGTCGCTTTTTGTCCTTTGGAACAATTCTCTTCCTGATTAGTTGGCTCTGTTTGGTTGGGCTCCTTTCCTAAGGGAGTGATTATGAACTTGAATAGAAGTCAATATAGAATAATTCCAGTGAGGGATGGGAAACCAAAGTTTTTCGAGTAGGTTTTTGTTTGTTTCCTGGGGTGGGGGGGGGGGGGGTGCAGAGGGTGAACTGGTACCATGCCTCATGATGAATAAATAGATAAATCCTGAGGTAATAAACTAGACAGCTAAATAAAATTTTTTTCAAAAACCTAAGAAAATCAAAACAAAGTAATCCTTGTTTTTAAAGCTGTCAGAACATGAGTCAGTGAAAGGTAAAGAAAAGAGGAAAAAAATGTCATGAAAAAAGCAACACAAGTTTCCTCAAACAAACAAGCCACAGAGAGAAAGGGAAGCTGGATTAGAAGTATTGTTGTCGGTGTTTCATTCCACTTTTTCTAATGCAGGCGTACATTGTGTGTGTGTGTGTGTGTTGGATGCTGGCAGATCCTGTACAAGGACAGTGAGCACTCGTCGAAGGAGGGAACCAAGGAAGCTGATCCCCTGATGGAAGAAGGTGTGTGTGTGTGTATGTAATTGTGTGTGTGTGGATGTAATTGTGTGTGTGTGGATGTAATTGTGTGTGTGTGGATGTAATTGTGTGTGTGTGTATGTAATTGTGTGTGTGTATGTAATTGTGTGTGTGTGTATGTAATTGTGTGTGTAAGTGATTGTGTGTGTGAGAAAAACAATTATGATATGGATTACACTCTGTCCCTTCCCTTATCCTGTAGGGGGACGGGATAGCCTGGTTGGTTAGAGCGTTGCGTTTTGTGCACGTGATCTGCTGACCCAGGTTCGAATCCCATTCAAGGGGATATTTTCCCCAGGAGTTAACATCGGTGCTGACTCCACTCCCCACAAGTCTTTCGGATGAGACTATAAACCGAGGCCCCGTGTGCGAACGCGTGCAGAACATCTTGCGCACACGTTAAACCCGTTTCGCTTTTCGGAAGACTAGGCCATTGTGTGCTGGTGGGAACAGATGACAAAATGTACAAAACTGGATGTCAAAAAGTACATTGAGTGCTTATTCCATTACCCCACTTAAGTCTTTCAGATGAGACTATAAACCGAGGCCCCGTGTGCAAACGCATGCAGAACATCTTGCGCACACGTTAAATCCTGTTCCGCTTTTCGAAAGAGTAGGCCATTGTGTGCTGGTGGGAACAGATGACAAAATTTACAAAACCGCATACACACGGGGACTGGATGTAAAAAAGCACATGAGTGCTTATTCCATTATCTTCGATATATAAGAATAAATAAATAATTAAATAAATAAACCCTTTAAATAAAAGAAGAAAGAAGTAAATATCCAAAAGATATGCCAATCATGCACTGATGAGTAGCGACAGTCTGGTTTCTTACTCTGCAAGTCCTAGGTACTGCTTCGTAATGGGCGAGACAAGTACATGACACTTTGTTAAATTGCCACTGATAGATTTGTCCATTTCTAGTTTGTGTTTATTCTTTTATGGGTAAACTCTGACTTTCAAAAAAAAAGAAGCAAACAATGCAGCACTGAAATGTCATGCATGAGCACACACATACCTACACATGCTTGCACACATTCACATGCACACACGCACGTACACACATACACACACGCACACACACACGCACCACACGCACACACGCACAGCACACACACACACACACACACACACACACACACACACACACACACACACACACGCACACACACACACACACCCTTGTACCATACAAGTCAAATCCAAAAGTGGGTGTGCACAAACTGTACTAGTTGTTTAATCAGATTTGTAGGACCAAAACTAAGGGCGCTTAAAGAATGCCAAGTTTGAATCTCTCTCTCTCTCATATATATATTATATATGTGTGTATGTGTGTATTTTAAAAAAGGAAAGCTAAAGGAGTGGGGCTGGGGACAGAATTGTTTTCTTTTGTATTGTTTGTCAGGAAGGGGAGTGGGGGGGGGGGGGGGGGGGGCATGAGGTGGGTGGCTGTCAGTATAAATACTAAAATAGCAACCCCACCTTTCAGAAACTCTGTGCTAGGAACTCTCCTCTTTTCTACCCTGCTCTTTTGTTTCTGCCCTGTTCCTTTTCTGTCACCTCCTTGTCTTTCTTCTGCCTTCTTTGGCCATTCTCAAGCCCGTGTTTACCAGACAGAAAGACTTAACTATTCTCTCCCACATGCCAAAGTCGGATGCGCTGGGTCTGCCTTTGTCAGGCGCTGAATGGCAGCGCAACACATTTTGGCTCCAATGACAGACCGCAACAGTAGTAGCTGCCTTGAGCGTTTATTGAAGGAGGAATTGAGTTGGTGGGGGCGTACATGGCTCTGCGTTTGATTGACAGACCTGGGAGAGCTGGAGGTGGAGGAGGTGGAGAAGGAGATAGAGACGGCCCGGATCGAGGAGAGCATGAAGGACGCCGACACTGAAAACAACGCCGCCGGCACCGAGTACGACAACAACCCCGAGCTGACCCAGGAGCCTGAAGGTCAGTGAAAGGTCGTGACCTTTTTGGCTGTGGGCACAGGGTCAAAGGCGGTGATGAGGACTGTCTCAGTAGTAGTGAAGGAATGGATGGTTTGAGGTTAGGAGTGGAGAGAAGGAAACTTGAAGGGAAGGTGCTGAGGATTTGGGAAAGGACAGGGTGTCATGGAAATGGGGAAAGCACATCTGTGTAGTCTGTCTTGCTGGGACTGTCTGTTTCAGATGTATGCACGTTCTCACACACACACATGCACGCACGCGCGTGCACACACGCGGGGGAGATGGAATAGCCTGGTGGCTAGAATGTCGTGTTCATGATCTGACAGTCCAGGTTTGAGCGGGATTTAAGCCACCACCAAAATGCCCGTTCAAGGCGATGCTTTTCCCCAAGAGTTAACATTGGTGCTGACTCCACTTCCCCCAAAAGTCTTTGAATGAGCTTATAAACTGATATCCCATGTGCGAATGCTCGCAAAATATCTTGTGTACAGGTAAAACTTGTTCTGCTGTTTGGAAGAGTAGGCCATTATGTGCCAATGGAAACATGACAAAATTTACAAAATCACATGGGACTAAATGTAAAAAGAAGCAGATGAGTGCATACTCATTTTCCCCAGAAGAAAAGGAGAATTAAAACAGATAAACAAGACAAACACACATACACATGCATGCATGTGCATGTGCGCGCACGCACGCGCACGCACACACACACAAGACCAAGTCTTTATTCATGTTAAATGGAGAAGGGGAAAACCAGAAACTAGTCTTGCATCCATAATGGTGAATCTGTTTTTTACAAATGCTTCTGTAGGAAAGGAATGTTATGTTTGTGATGTGACATTCAGACTTATTTTGTTTTGTGTCGGTATTGTGTATGCTGTTTAATGATATTGCTTTGTTTTGTGTCATTATTGTGTCATTTTAATTATGTTAGTTTTGTGCTATTGCCCTGTGGGGATGCAGGGGGCTTGTCACTACAAATAGCATCCCCATCTTCTGGAAATTCTGTGCTAGAAATTTCCTCTTTTCTATCACTCTTTGTTTCTGCCTTGGTCCTTTTCTTCCTGTCACCTCCTTGTCTATTTTCTGCGTTTTTGGTTCATTTTCTTCCTTTTTTTCCAGAAAAACTTATAAAAAATTTCTTGTTTGCCGAAGTCAGATGCACTGGGCCTGACTTGTCAGGCACTTAACGGCAGTGCAACGCATTTTTGCTTATATAACACACAACAATAGTAATATAACACACAACAATAGTAGTTTTGTGAGCACTCGACAAAGAAGTTTTTTGTCATCATTGTGTCTGTTTGATGATCTTGATTTGTTTTATACCATTCTTGGTGTCTTTTTGATAATATATATTTTTTTAAATGTCATTCTTGATTCAGTCCATCAATGTTGCTGTATACTCGGTGTGTTTTGGGCAGATGAGGACATGGAAACAGGCACGCTGATGAAACAACAGCTGGATGCCTACCTGCTGTCCTTACCCACCTGTGTCAACCGTGACCTCATTGACAAGGTCTGGTGAACCTCACACAAAACCATGAGTAGCTATGGAGCATTAGTATGCAGGGGAGCCTTGTGCTGTGTGTGTGTGTGTGTGTATGTGTGTGTGTCCATCCATTAACACTTCAGACGAGAACCTTCATTCAAACATGCAACTGAGCACTACTGACTGTTATAACTGAGGTCAGCTACGGTCAAGTCGAGCATCTCTGTCTGATCAGAATTCATAGTGCCTGTTTTATTATGTGTTGTTAGAGGTATTCCAGTCCTGTAAGAAGGGTTTTGTGTACAAGTCGTAGTCTTTTATATATGCATATCTCTACATGGCAGGCTCACACCAGCATAGTAGTTTGTCTATGACAGCTTCAGGCACAATAGTGAGTTAGGGAAAACTGTGCATATTATAGAACATTTCTTTCTCATTAACTTTCTATCTTTGATTGTTTTGCTTTGATTTGGTTTTAAAGACATAAATAGCAGGGAACATTTAGAAAGAAGACATTGAATACTTTATTTTGTTTTGGTTTTTTCCCTTTCGCATACACCTGTTGCTTTGATTTGGTGTAAAGATATGATGTATCAGTGAAACTTTAGAAAGAGTGTATTTGATACCAATGGTTTTTGTTTGGTTTTTTTCCTTTTTGCAGGCAGCTATTGAATTCTGCATGAACTTCAATACCAAAGTGAATCGAAAGAAACTGGTGCGTGCCCTCTTCACTGTCCACAGAACAAGGTGAGACTACCCACCCCTCTGTCCAGCAGCCCTTCAGTTTAAAGGACTTGATGGCTGCTTTTTTAACATGTTATTGTGTTGTTGTTAAGGTTTTGTTGGTTTTTGTTGTTGTTTGGGTTTTTTTGGAGGGGGGTGTTAAAGGCTGGGGGTGATTTTTAGTTTTTGTTTTTTTTGGGGGGGGGGGGGGGGGGGGGGGTGAGGAGGAGGGGGGAGTCATAAAGTTTTCAGTTGCTGAATACTTACTCCTTTTTTTTCCCCTACAGATGTTGAATGGCTTTAAGTCTGTTTATACATGATACATTCTTGACAGCTTGGGAAAATAGTTTTAAGCATGAAAATTAGACACCAGTACTTTTTGAGTACTTAACTTCCATATTGGAGGGAAAGTTTTTTTTTGGTTTGTTTTCAAACTCTGGTATGTTATTAGAGTTATTATAACTTTGTGTGTTTTGTGTGTGTGTGCATTTGTGTATGCATGTGTGTGTGTACAGGTATGCGTGCATGTTTGTGTATGAGCTAACATGGGTATGCACGCACTTGCACACACGTCTGCTCAAAGAAAATGGCTGGGGCCCTATATAAGGGCAGGCAGGGGACCTGTAGGAACTATGAAGGGGCAGTGAATAGAGTGAGAACAGCTGTACCTGCTGTGTCCCATAAGCCATGTTTGTGGCCTTTCCTTTATGCTGGGTTTGATTTGGGATGGTGTTTTTGGATATCAGGCCTCATTATCCACAGCTGCTTCTGTGACTGAAGACTACATGTGATTACAGGGATACTTCTATGAAGAAGAAGAAGAACAAACCCAACAGATTTTATATGCTTCCTTCAGTCTATTGTGTGATGGTTTGTAGGCTTTCATTTTACTTCACATGACAAGACAGCATTTCCTTGTGAACGTATGGTCTCGTTTTTTCGTTGTTGTTTGATTACTTTCATTCTGTTTCATTTCATTGACTTTCATGTGTTGAACATGTATTATTCCAACAGGTATGATTTGCTGCCATTCTTCGCCCGACTTGTGGCCACCCTTAGTCCTTGCATGCCGGACGTGGCCACTGACCTGGTGCATAATGTCAAGAGCGATCTGCGATGGCATGTAAGTTTCCCCAGACATGCAGGGTTGACGTCTTTGCTATGGTAACGCATTGATGGATCCTTCTTCATTTCGTTTTTAAAAATTATTTTCATTCTGTTTGTGACAGTTGCTCTGTGTATTGCACAAGTGGGATGCTGAATGAGAGGTTCACTTAAAAAAACTTAGAAAGAGCTGAGCAGTGATAAGAAATGGTCATTTTGGTGGGTGGAAAAAGAGAAATGGTCTATTCCTGTCTAAAAGAAATCTCTTTAAAAAAGAGAGAGAGAAAAAAGACAAACAGAAGATATGTTAAAGTTTACGTTTAAAGGTTCCTAAATCATTCAGTTTAAAGTTGCAGAGACCAAAACTCATTTAAGTCCAAAAGATGATGTGTGTGAATAATCATTTTTCATAACATGAATGGAAATAAAGAAAGGAAAGAATAGGGTCTGGCAAAAGTCAGGAAGTTGTCGAGTGACACAGCTTATGGATCGACAATGATAATGGAAAAGAACTGTTGTGTGTGTTTGCATCATTCACACACCAAGGGAAATTATGCTAACCAGTGCTTTAAAATACGAGATCCCACTTTCATTACATTTTCATTCTGACCAGCCAACTTTAAGAAAAATATATGTCTCTTTGTACGAGCCGTGGCTTTGACTGATAGATGCCACTGTTTTAAAGGTGTTATTTTAGGAACTAAAAGGCCTTTAAGTAACCCCCACAGTTTTGTTTCAGAAAGCTTTATGAACCCTTTAGGGCAAACACTGGTGCTGCGCAGATTGTCATGAGCAGGACAGATTGTCATTGTCATACCAAAAAGGTTAAAGCTCAAACCTTCTGCCAAGAGTGCCATTAGCATGTTGTCACATCATAAAGGTTCATTTGTTGATGATCAGGTTTTAATTGATATTCACATGTATTTCTGGGAACAGTAGAATTTAGTTTGTAAAGATCTATCTCATCATATAAAGGGGAACCTGTCTATAAAGATAATTTTTGGCAATCAGTGTCCAGGTCTGCAGTGATGCATCTTCAACACAAAATATAGTTTTGCATTATATATCGGCAGAAATGAATAAGTATCTGTTTTCAGCAAGATATACGTTTCCTGTGTAGGTATTCAAATTATTTTCATGTCAATGACTTAATAATTATGTGTATGAATGTTTAAGTATATAGTGTGATTATAGAGCTTTTTCTTTGTTTTTGTTTTTGTTTGGGGGAGCAAGAGAGTTGTTTAGCTTGCATGTATGGGTATCTCGCTTCCACTTCTAATTTTTATTTTGGAATCAGTGTTATGTATCTTGAGGATTTTGATTTTCTTCTTTTTTTTCAGATGAGGAAAAAGGATCAAATCAACATTGAATCCAAACTGAAGACAGTCCGCTATTTGGGTAAGGTCCTCAATAGCAGATTTGTAGTGTGAATGTGTGTGTGTACGCACACATATGAGTGTTTTTGAGATTGTGTGCATGTGCATGCATGGGCAGGTATGTGTGTCTGTAAATAAATGTGTGGTATGTATACATATTTATATTGTCTAAAAACAAAAAAAAGATGGAATGTTATTCATTGGCATTTTCTCTTTTTGATATGCTTTGCACTTAGTGTGTTTGTTTGTGTGTATGTGCATGTATGTGTTCCATTCATGCACATGTGCATATATGTACATAAGGATAGAAATTGACTCACTGAGAAAGTAATTGAAAACTCTTTTCCCTTTTCTGTTGAACAGGTGAGCTGGTGAAGTTCAAAATGTGCCCCAAAAGTGAAGCACTGCATTCATTGAAGGTCAGTCGGCAAACATAAACTTGTAACATACTTGTTTGCAAGCTGTTGTTGTCACAGTATGGTCAAAGGCATAACAGGGGAATACAAAGGCCAAACATTGTATTCCTACATTGGAGTGTGTGTGTGCGTGCGCGCATGCATGCAAGCGTGTGCGAATTTCATTATCTTTTTATTTGTTTAATGAAATGCAAAAAAAATGTTTACCAAAATATTACGCTAAACATCCAAACACTTTGAAGTTTGAACAACTCTTTTCTTCATCAATTAAGAAGACTCTGCTTAATGTTGTTAAAATGGTTAGTACTATCAGAAATAACATGTAAACTCTGGTCCAAGAGTTTGATATGTGTAACAAGACAATTGCTGTTCTATAGTAATGTGTTCAAATATCCAGTTACATGGTGCATGTATGATGTTCAGTGATGATTTTGTTCATTAATATTGTGGAAGATCCTCCATATCCCTAAAGGGATGACAGGAAGTAAAGAATTTGAATTTGAAACGTATCAATGTGCCTGTCAGTATTGTAATTGCCCTTCATGGAATGATTAAAGTGTTTTTGACTCGACTTGACTTGAAAAGTGCTCCACAGCACATGCACTTGCAATTTCCTCTTTGAACTGCAATTTTCAAGGAAGTAACGTGAAGTAATCACAGATTTCTGGCAATGACAGAAAAGTACAAGGCTCTTATTTCTCACAGAGTAAAATCACAAACTTTGCTTTCACTCAATTGTAACTTTTTCATAAAAAAAAAAAGAGTCGCGGTCGGCATTTATTAAGAAAATACAATTTGAACTGACTGAGCAGAGGCGCAGCTGACCTTGCAAACTTGGTGATGCTGACAGGCGAGAAATGTATGTTGTCCACAGGACTTCAGGTGATCAGTCAGTCTGGCAGACTAGCACCAGACCACTCCTGGCTCATGTATGAGGAGAAAATTCCTTTTTCTTCAGCATGGCTGTTTGGTCGTCACTGCGACACCACCACCAGTCCACCCCATGTTAGAGTGCAGGTGCTTTGTAGCTCAAGTTCCACACTGAGAAATGTTCCAAATGGACACATCTTTTGCCGTACAACGTAATGCATGAGATCACCTGTAGATCTATACATTTCATACTTGTCATATCTCTCATTCTTTCACGTCTGGACTACTGTAATTCTCTCCTGGCTGGTTTACCAGCATCATCCATCCACTCCCTTCAATGCATACACAACTCTGCAGCTCGACTAGTCCTTCGAAAGAAAAAATCTGAACACATCACTCCTCTTTTGCGATCTCTTCACTGGCTGCCTGTCCCACAAAGAGTAAAGTATAAGATAAATACCCTCTGTTTCAAATGTCTCCACAAATCTGTACCCTCCTATCTCTGTAACTGTCTTCACCTGTACACTCTATCCTGTTCCCTTCGTTCAGCCGCAGACATTTCGTACTTTAAAACTCCCAGATTCAAACACCACTGTTGGCCGTTGCTCTTTCTCTGTTTCTGGTCTGTCCACATGGAACCACTTTACTCTCCCACTTTGCCAGAAGCCTTCATTTGATACTTTCAAATCCAGCCTCAAAACACACTTTTTTTTCTACCTGAGATCTTCCCCTGTTATCCTTTCTACTTGTCAATAGCTACCTTCACCTCCACCACCCCACCTAAGCGTGTTGAGCTGTATGTGTGTGTATAAATTTGATATTTGTTTATCCTGATATTTGTGGACGGTTGCATGCATGTGAATGATTAGAATGCAAGCGCTTCGATTTGTTTACTTTACAAGATTCAGCGCTATATAAATTCCACACATTATTATTTTTGTTATTTCACGAGGTTGAACAAGAGTATGGCTGATGCTCTACGTGTGACTGAAAATGTGTTGGCCAAATTTCAGATGCTGATGTTTGACTTTTCTCACCACAACATTGAAATGGCCTGCGCCTTGTTGGAGACCTGTGGACGATTCCTCTACCGATCGCCTGACTCCCACTATCGCACCAAAGTCTACCTGGTGAGTCTGCTTCTGCTCTCTTCATTATACGCTTGGCAAAGTCTCTTCCTTAATTATACACTTGGCAAAGTCTCTTCCTTAATTATACCCTTGGCAAAGTCTCCTCGTTAATTATACGTTTGGCAAAGTCTCTTCCTTAATTATACACTTGGCAAAGTCTCTTTGTTAATTATACGCTTAGCAAAGTCTCTCACTGCTTTTGGTCTGTGGTGAGAATGGTGGTGGTGGTGGTGGTGGCTTTTGTTGTTGATGCTGTGTGTTTTGTTTTTTCAATGAAATATTCATTTAAGGTATAACAAAAGTGCACTTTCCGATACAAATACAAAAGGGACTCAAAAACACCCCAAAAAAGGAAAGAAAAAAGCAGATAAATTATTGGTAGCATTACAGTACCAGTTGGCTGTGTGATAGTCATCCTTTAGGAATGGAAGCTGTGTGTGTTCTGTCATGATGTACAAGTGGAATGGAAGCTGTGTGTGTTCTGTCATGATGTACAAGTGGAATGGAAGTTGTGTGTGTTCTGTCATGATGTACAAGTGGAATGGAAGTTGTGTGTGTTCTGTCATGATGTACAAGTGGAATGGAAGTTGTGTGTCTTCTGTCATGATGTACAAGTGGAATGGAAGTTGTGTGTCTTCTGTCATGATGTACAAGTGGAATGGACGATGTGTGTGTTCTGTCATGATGTGCAAGTGGAATGGACATTGTGTGTGTTCAGTCATGATGTGCAAGTGGAATGGACGATGTGTGTGTTCTGTCATGATGTGCAAGTGGAATGGACGATGTGTGTGTTCAGTCATGATGTGCAAGTGGAATGGACGATGTGTGTGTTCTGTCATGATGTGCAAGTGGAATGGACGATGTGTGTGTTCTGTCATGATGTGCAAGTGGAATGGACGATGTGTGTGTTCAGTCATGATGTGCAAGTGGAATGGACGATGTGTGTGTTCAGTCATGATGTGCAAGTGGAATGGACGATGTGTGTGTTCAGTCATGATGTGCATGTGCAAGTGGAATGGACGATGTGTGTGTTCAGTCATGATGTGCAAGTGGAATGGACGATGTGTGTGTTCAGTCATGATGTGCAAGTGGAATGGACGATGTGTGTGTTCAGTCATGATGTGCATGTGCAAGTGGAATGGACATTGTGTGTGTTCAGTCATGATGTGCAAGTGGAATGGACATTGTGTGTGTTCAGTCATGATGTGCAAGTGGAATGGACGATGTGTGTGTTCAGTCATGATGTGCTGGTAGCGGGGAAGTCAGCGTGCTGGGCCAGCGCTGAACACAAGAAGTGACAGACACCCTAGCCGAGTGGTTAGGGCCATTCGACTTCAGGTCCATGTGTCCCCTGAAGTTGTGGGTTGGAATCTTGGTGGCGTCTGGTGAATGTAGGGTTGGGATTTTTACCATCTCCCAGGTCACACTTCAAGTGCGCACCTGCCAGTGCCTTCATTCCTTCGTGTGTGTATATGCAGAATATTATCAGATATGCACGTTATAGATCCTGTACTTGATGTTGGCAGCGTTTGATGGGGTACAGAAACACGACCATACCAGCATACATCCCCAAAGTCGGAATGCTGCTGCCTGCCTTCATGGTGGGCAGAAATGGTCACATGCTCAAAATCTGAACTGTTGGTGAGCCTCGGAGCTCTAGCCAAGGAATGAACCCCTCCACCCCCGGAAAAGAAAAAAAACAAGAAGTGATTTTAATCGATAATAAAACTAAAGCCATTCTTCTACCTTGTACTGAAGTATCAAAGCATAATTATTTTTCCTTTTGCTTTAAAAATGTATTTGAAAACATGCATTCTGACCACCTAGTACTATGCAAAACTTGTCATTTTCTCATTTTGCCATTTTCTGCAGTCTACCATTTCAGTTTGTTATAAATTTTCAGAGAATTGTCCAATTTTCAATCTGTTTTCTGCATGGAATAGCCTTTTTATTGCAAATTAATAACATGTTAACAACTAAAAACTGACCTTCCGTGCAATACAGCTCATTATGTGGTGGAGCATTGCATATGTACAGGGGTATGCTTGTATTTTTATGACACTTTTCTTGAATAAATATCTGTTTAAACCATAAAGATCTTTCGATGAAGAGTATGGTGTATCTGATATAAATCACTGTACTTTTCAGCAGAAGCAAACCTTACCTATGTATTGTTGTGCCAGACAAAAAGAAAGCAGACAGCTTCCCCATGTAACTGCCTTCGTGGCTTTACCGCGCCTGTTTCAGGATGTCATGATGCGCAAGAAGACGGCCCTGAGCTTGGACTCGCGCTATGACACCATGATTGAAAATGCCTACTTCTACAGCAACCCTCCAGACAACGCCCAAACAGCCCGAGTGGAGCGCCCACCTATGCACAACTACATCCGTCGCCTTCTGTACAAGGATCTGTCCAAGATCACCACAGAGAAGGTGAGCAGTTTTGAATGACTGTTTATAAAGTCCCTAGGATGAGACTAGAATCTGAGGCCCCGTGAGCGAATAAATACATGCTGAGCGTCTTGTGCCCATGTTAAAACCCGTTCCCGCCTTTTGGAAGAGTAGGCTGTTTCGTGTCAGCAGGACGAATGACTATATTTCAAAAATGCGTGCACACAGATGTCCTGTTTAGACACCATCCCCGAAATCAGAATATGGCTATCTAAATTTGGGGGGGGGAGGGGAGGGGGAGTTATATGCAAAAATGTCACCATTGGTGGACCTTGGAGTTCAAGCCGAGGAACAGAAGGGAAAAAAAAAGAATAATTAAAAGTTCCATGCTTTTAGATGTAAAGATTGTCTATTGTTTGGGGCGCATACTATGCAGTTCAGCCACCATGCTATCATTGCAAGGAGAAAGTAGCATTCATGTACATGCAACAGGGCACTGCATGTACAGTAGGGCAAGGACAGTATGCGATGGAAATTTTCCACCCCGTGTTGCTGTTTGGGTTAGGTTTAGGAGTGAGTGGGGATGTCATTATGACCTTGAGGGGTGCTGTAATTGCTGGATAGGCTATGGCATGAAGAGTGAAAAGGTAAAGGTGTCCCATAACCTATGTGGTCGTAGGAGAGTGAGGCATCAGAGACCACAGCTTCTCAAGGGGCCAGCATATTGAATGCGGCACCCATCTTCTCTCCCTTGCTGCTTTACCTTCCCTGACCCTAAAGAGGCAGGTACCCATTTACAGCTGGCTGAACTGGGGGACTGTACTGAAGCCAAGGCACGCAAACAGTCACCCATCCAAGTAGTAACCAGGCTTGATGCTGCTTAACCTTAGCTGGGGGAAAACGAGCGCTCTGACGACCACTGAGCTGTCCCGCCCCCAGCATTA
Source organism: Rapana venosa (assembly GCA_028751875.1). Lineage (NCBI taxonomy): Eukaryota > Metazoa > Mollusca > Gastropoda > Neogastropoda > Muricidae > Rapana > Rapana venosa. The sequence continues at coordinate 6,135,732 of CM054146.1, forward strand.
AGAGTACTGGTCGGCTAAGAGCATTGGGTTAATGAGTTGCTTCGCCCCAGGTACTGTGCATGAGACATTGCTTTCGCCAGGATGTTCATTGAAGCCTGGCATTGCTGGCTGAAGTATTGTTTCTCAGCGGTTGTCTTGCAGGTGCGGCTAGGGTACACAGTCAGGGGTAGGGTAGGCAGAGAGGAGACTGGGTCTCGTGGTGGACGTGGCTCGGTCATTGTGAAGTGACTGTGGCTGACACCATGTTTTCTTTGTGTGTGCACACAGGTCCTTCGCCAGATGAGGAAGCTGAACTGGGATGACTCTGAGGTTTGTGCCCCCTTTTTTGTTGTTGTTGTTTGGTTTGTTTTTGATTTTGTCCTTTTGTGTGTTGAAAAAGTAAAAATGAAATTTAAAAAATGTGTAGTACACACAGTGCACATATCCAGCAGCACTCAGTCAAAAGTCCAAGCCCAGTGCTAAAATTAGCGCACCCTGTCCATTTACCCCCCATTTCTTGTCGCACACTCACACGCTGGCCCCTAAGCCACACATACGTGCTAGCCCTACAGGAAAGGGTCACAGACCAGACTGACGTAATGCTAGTTGAACCACAACTCAGTTTTAACAATGAACATGCACGCTTATGTGTGTGAGAGAGAGAGAGAGAACGATCTTTGATACACAATGATGAAGATTTTAAGCCAAGCTTAGTCTTGCAATCTGTCTTTGTGAACACATATATTTATATAATATATCGGAGCAGTTAGGCCTACTAGAATACCAATATTGTCAAACATAAGAGAAAAAGAAAATCCACGCCAAAAATACATAAAATCTCGATTACACACTACTATCAATCTACTCATTGCACGTGTGTGCATATGCACGCAACCAGAATCCGAAACTAAGAGCTGGAAGGCTGGCAAAGCTTACCTTACGTAAGACAAGCCTGCTGTGTGTGGCAAGCCTATCCTCCCAACACACACAGGCACTAGATTGAGACAGCAAACAGACAACATGTTACCCAGATTTGAGCCCTTCAAAACTGATGAACATGTATCCTAGACACAACAAAAGTTGATTGAGCTTAAACAATCAAGCATTAAGATTACAAACCTGACTTTGCTGAAGTGAAACTTAAATGAATTCAGAAGGAAACTTGCAGTCAATTTACGTCACTGGTTTGAAAATTATCACTCTCAGTACTAAACAAAAAAGAGCAATCTGGTGCAAACATCCAAACCATCTGTTATTTTTGTTTATAACTCCTACACAATAGTTATATACTGATTCAGATTAACTTCTTTACAACAGCAAGAGAACACTGCACCGAATACACTTGAATATAGCGCTGAAGAATATTGCAAACATATCACAAAGCACTGAAAAGTTGGAAATCAAAATCCGTGTGGCCACTGAAACAGTGGAAAGAAGGCCACGCTATTTTGTTGGCGCCAAACCGGACCCTTGCATCTGGTCAGTCAGTGCCTGAGCTAAGATTAGCTCATTAAGGGTCAAGTTCCAGAGTGTAAGTGCAGCAGAAAATGGGAGAAAACGACTGCCGCGTACAATAAAAATGTCATGTAGAACAAAGTTTGTTGGTTTTTCTTTTGTCTGTTCCCTTCTTTTCTTGTTTCTTTGTTTAGGGGTTTTTTGTTGTTTTTTCTTTGAGGGGGGGGGGGGGGGGGGGGGGCGTTAATGGTTTTGTTTTGGGTTTGTTGTTGTTTATGGAGAGAGGGTTCTTTGTTTATTGTTGCTGTATTCTAGCTTTCTGAGTTTATTAGGTAGCCCCCCTTTCTCACATAGTGTCTCATGAAATTCAGTTTGATATTCAGGAATCATTGAATCAAAATGTGAGCAGTAAAAGCTGGAATATTGTAGAACTGTTTATGATTATCTGTTTAGTATTGTTTGAACTCTTATTTCGTAGAAAGTAACATGTGCAATTCATACATCACAAGATTGTAAAGGAAGAAAGGGTTTGCTTGCAGAGATGAGATTTACTGCATAATTGAACGTGTGGAAGAAGTAGACTATGTTTTTGTTTGTTCTGTGTGTGTGTGTGTGTGTGTGTGTGTGTGTGTGTGTGTGTGTGAGAGAGAGAGACAGAGAGAGAGAGAGAGACAGAGAGAGAGACAGAGAGAGAGAATATGGAGATCTATATCAGTGGCAGAGTTTTCATTCTTGTTTTTTAAACTTTTTCTTCCCCGTGGGGATGCCGGGGACCTGACAGTATAAACAGCATCCCCACCTTCTGGAAATTCTGTGCTCGGAACTCTGTCTTTTTTTATCCCTCTCTTTGTTTCTGCCTTGTTCCTTTTCTTTCCGTCACCCCCTCCTTGTCTATTTTCTGCCTTCTTAGTTCATTCTACTGCCTTTTTTCCCAGATAGACTTAAAAGATGACCATTCTCTCTCATGCTGGAAGTCAGATGTGCTGGGCCTGACTTGTCATGCACTTTATGACAGCACAGCACATTTTCGCTCTCATGACAGACAATGACAGATGCTGTCTGAGCGTTTGGCGAAGAAGATTAAAATTAAATTTTTGCCAGATATATTTAAAAAATTGAGAAAAAAGCCGTAATCAATTGGTTTATAAGCTGAAAGAAACGCCATGAGACATCAAAGTACCATGTCCTTTCTAACTGTCAAGATTACTGAATGCTTAAGGCTTTTTTTTTTATTTTATTAAAAAGACAACAACAAAAAACAAAAATCTGTTTAACCTGCTAAGTATGGTTCCTGCAGTTATATTTTTGTGCTGTGGTTTTGTTGTTGTTTTCTATTTGGTTGGGGTTTTTTGGTTGGTTTTTGTGATTTTTTTTGGTTAACAGATGGGGATGTGTGCTAATAAATGTCTGTTATATTGATATGTGATTTGGGGGGGGGGGGGGGGGATTGTCTTTTATTTTTAAACCAGATTATATGTTACATATGCTTTCAGTGTGAACATTTCATTACAGACTAGATTGCAAGCCACTTAGTGGTCTGATAGTGTGTGTGTGTGTGTTAGAGATGGTTTTAAGTTGCATTGTACACTAAAAAACGTTTAAAGGCAGTTTGATAGCATTTAATGCCTAAGTATGGGAATTTTGTTTCTGCCTGCATTCTACACCACCAAGAATATTACCAACAGTCCGTTTGGCATGGTATGGTGTGTGTAAGTCGTGACGGTGTGTCTGACTGCATTCTAGCTGATGACCCAAAGCTGACATGCACTTCATTTTTGTCTTGTTATTAGCATGGTATATGTGTGTGTGTGTGTGTTTCAGATTGCATTCTATGCCACCAAGTGCCTGACTGCGGTGTGGAACATCCGCTTCAACTCTGTGCACTGTGCTGCCAACTTGCTGGCTGGCATTGCGCCCTACCATGTGAGTGAGCCGGTGTTGCAGCTGGGAGGAGGGAGGGTCTTGTCTTTTGGCTAGCACTTTCCGGTATTGCCTGCAGTGTCAAACCAAACGCTACTACTACTACTTACTACTACTACAGATAATGTATGGAAGTAATGTAGCGGGAATCTTGTTCAGCAAATCAGTCAAAGCTTTTGAGAGAGAGGTCTAGCTGCTAGCCCACCAAGGGTGACAATTTTGATAGTTGTAAAAAAAAAAAAAAAAATTGTTTAAATGTTGAGAAGTTTGGAAAAGTGCCACAGACCGAACATGTTTCGAATTGATGCTCAGTCAGTCTGCAGACTCACACGCACGCTCATGCACATGCTCATGCACACTCACTCTTGTGCACGTGCACACAACCACACACAACCACACACACACACACTCACACACATTACACACACACACACACACACAACCACATACACACACACACAACCACACACACACTCGTACACACACACACACACACATTACACCACACACACACACACACACACACACACACACACACACACACACACACACACACACACAACCACACACACACACACACACACACACAACACACACACACACACACACACACACACATGCACACACACACATGCACACACATACACTTACCACACACACACACACACTTACCACACACACACACACACACACACACACACACACACACACACACACACACACACACCCCACACACACACACACACACACACACACACACACACACACATATTACACACACATACACACCACACACACACCATACACACATATTACACACACACACACATATTACACACACACACACACACTGAGGACCAGTGGATGAACAGTGAGTTCAAGACTCATTATTGTAGTAGTGTGTTGTCCACCAGGTCTGGATATTTGCCTCCTGTCTCTATAATCTACAAGCTACATGGACATAGACTTCTTGTCACATCTGTCTGTGTGTGTGTGTGTGGGCCTTTGTGTGTGTGTGTGTGTGCCTTTGTGTGTGTGTGTGCCTTTGTGTGTGTGCCTTTGTGGTTTTTGTGGGTTTTTTTAATTTCTTTTATTTCGAGGATAATGGAATAAGCACTCATGCTTTTTTCATCCAGTCCCCATGTGTATGCAGTTTTGTCAGTTTTGTCATCCGTTCCCACCAGCACTTAATGGCCTACTCTTCCGAAAAGCAGAACGGGTTTTAACATGTGCGCAAGATGTTCTGCGTGCATTTGCACACATGACCTTGGTTTATATTTGTGTGTATGTGCATGCCTTTGTGTGTGTGTGCGCGCATGCTTTTGTGTGTGTCTGTGCCTTTGTGTGTGTCCATGCCTTTGTGTGTGTGTGTGCCTGTGTGTGTGTGTGTGTGTGTGCTGCGCCTTTGTGTGTTTCTCTTTCCTGCGCAGTGTTCTTTATGTCAGCTCTTACTTGCTTATGGTTGTTCCATGTTGTTATGATGATGACGATGATGATTATTATTATTATCATCATTATTATTATTATTATTGTGTGTATTATATATTTTTTATGTATTATTTATCATTATTATCATATTCATTATTATTGTTGTTGTAATCACTATTATTATTATAATTGTTCACATGATAAGAAAGTGGGATGCTCCATAAAAATTTTGCTAATATTATTTGCGCTCTCTGTCTGTCTCTATGTCTGTCTCTGTCTCTGTCTATCTCACTCACTCTCTCTCTCACTTTATCTCTCTTCCCCCCTCTCTATGTCTCTCTCCCTCCCCGCCTCTCTCTCTCCCTCCCCTCTCTCTCCCTCCCTCTCTACCTCTCTCTCTGTCTGTCTGTCTGTCTGTCTGTCTCTCTCTCTCTCTCTCTCTCTCTCTCTCTCTCTCTCGTTTCTCTACTCTCCTCTCCTCTCCAGTCAGCTTTTTTTCTTTTTTTCTTTTTTTCCCCTCCTTCTTCTCCACTTGATGTGATTTTGTGATGTTGTGTTCTTGTTTTGGCTGTGTGTTCAGAATATTGTCTTTACATTTTGGATGATATGGTTTGTTCTTTTTCCTTTGGAAAATGTCTTGGGTTTTATGTTTTGTTTTCAGTAGTTTTGTTTCTCTTTGGGAGGGGGGGGGGGGGGGAGGAGGGAAGGGTTGTTTGTGGTTTTGCTGTGTGTGTGGTTTTATTTGTTGGCTTCGTTTCTTTGGTTGGTTGGTGGGGGGGGGGGGGGGGGGGGGTGTTGTCTAGAGGGCTTGTAAAAAAAACAACCCAAGCATGTTAATTAATTTTGCTTATACCATAGCCGTCTTTGAATAAAATTGACTTCAATGACAATTGAACTGCTGCCTGTGTGGATCAGGAGCATGTGGCTATCCAGGTGGTGGATGGGGTGCTGGAGGACATCCGTCTGGGAATGGAGGTGAGTGTGACTGTGTGTGTGTGTGCATGCATCTGTGTGTGTGTGTGTACACGCGTCTGTGTGTGCGTGTGTGCACGCGTCTCTGTGTGTGTGTGTGCGTGCGCGAGTGTGTGTGCGCGTGGTTTAGCTGACTCCTGAGCTAGTCACGTGCAAGGTGACTGTATGGGGGCTGATTTGCAGATATTTATATGCAAGTTGACTGTGTGTGTAATGGGGGCTGATTCGTGTGCAAGTTGTCTGTGTGTGTAATGGGGGCTGATTCGTGTGCAAGTTGTATGGGGTGTGTGGTGTAATGGGGTGGCTGATTCATGTGCAAGTTGACTGTGTGTGTAATGGGGGCTGATTCATGTGCAAGTTGACTGTGTGTGTAATGGGGGCTGATTCATGTGCAAGTTGACTGTGTGTGTAATGGGGGCTGATTCATGTGCAAGTTGACTGTGTGTGTAATGGGGGCTGATTCATGTGCAAGTTGACTGTGTGTGTAATGGGGGCTGATTCATGTGCAAGTTGACTGTGTGTGTAATGGGGGCTGATTCATGTGCAAGCTGACTGTGTGTGTGTATCAGAGGAAGCTTGGATTGTTGGACACAGCTCTGCCTGGTGTGGCCTCTCTCTTCATTTCTATATTCATGTATTGGAGAAAACTGTCTCTGGTGCCTTCCATCCTGGACCAGTTAGACATTGGTGACAAATTGTTTATGAATGAACATGCAGAAGAGTACTGGCATGTATGTTGTTGTTGTTGTTGTCTTCAATTTAACGTCTGTTCACACTCAGTGATATTAGACGAAAGCATATGTTTAGATGCACATATGCACACATCACACACGTACACACATGCACACATGCATGGGTACATGCACACACACACACAAACACACATATGCATGCACATGCGCGCACACACACACACACTTACTTTAGCACCCTGTGCATACAGGCATGTGCACATGCATGCATGCACATGTGCACACACGCACACACACACACACACACATTCCAACTTGGGCACATCTGATCTAAACTCTGAAACAAGCTTGAGCACACATATCATATATATATATATGCAGAACTACTTCTGTCTACGCATGTCTTCTGCTAATGTTCTTTCCCTCCTTCCTGTGGCTGTGGCCCTGGTGTTGGCTGGCTCAGGTGAACCACCCGCGCTACAACCAGCGCCGCGTGAGCTGCATCAAGTATCTGGGGGAGCTGTACAACTACCGCATGGTGGAGTCGGCCGTCATCTTCAGGGTCCTGTACTCCCTCATCACCTTCGGGGTCTCCATTGACGGTAAATCAGCGGGGCTTTTTGTGTGTGTGTTTGTGTGTGTGTTTGTTGTTTGGTTTGGTTGGGGAGAGGGGGTGGGGGGGTTGTTAGGGTTTTTTTAGTGGTGGGGGATATGGGGGGGGGGGGGGGGGGGTTACTTTGTTTTTCAAAGAGACTAATGCTGTTTAGTTGCTTGAAGTGTACAAAGGGTGTGGGCTGAATTGAAAGTGTGTAGCTTTCTCTTTCAATGGTGTTTTGGCTGAGCTGAATTATTTTTGTCTGTCTGTCTGCCTTTCTTTTCTCTCTGTCTCTGTCTTTGTCTCAGTCTGGGTGTCTGTCTGTCCATCTGTCTGTCTCTCTTTCTCTCTCTCTCTCTTCCCTTCTCTCTCTCTTTCTCTTTCTTTTTCTCTCTCTATCTCTTTCTGTCTGTCTGTCTCTGTCTGTGTCTCTCTCCCTTAACAACAACAACACACACAAACGCTCACACACAAAACACACACACACACACACACAGATACATGGGGATGGGATAGCCTGGTGGCTAAGAGCGTTGCAAGTGCCGGGGATAGAGCAACCACTGAGGTCCCTGTTCAAGGGCATCTTCTCCCTTGTCAAGCTAGGGGCATATTTTCTTCTTTTTTGTGTGTGTGTTTTTGTGGGGTTTTTGTTTGTTTTATTGCTTTGGTTTTTTTTAATGTTATGTACAGAATTGTTGTGTGGGGTTTGTTGTTGTTGTTTTTTGTTTGTTTGATGATATTGTAACTGATTTATTTCTTGGAATAAAAGTTTTGTCCTGCTTGAACTCTTCACCTGCAGCTGATTGTGTATTTGTTTTCTTTGAGTCATTTTGGAAATGGACGATACTTGGGGGTTATTTCCATTTTTCTGAGAGAAAAAAAAAATTCAATTATATTTCAGATTTTGTTAAAGGTTGGTTTTTTTCCCCTCCCATATCTCCCCTCCCCCACCTCTCACTTTTGTGTGTGTGTGTGTGTTTTCTCTTTTGTCCTTGATGTCTGTGGTAATGTGGCTGACAGCAGAGTGTGGTTTCAGAGACAATGCCCAACCCCCTGGACCCCCCAGACCATCTGTTCCGCCTGCGGCTGGTGTGTGTGTTGCTGGACACGTGCGGCCAGTACTTTGACAAGGGCTCCAGCAAGAAGAAGCTGGACTGCTTCCTCGTCTACTACCAGGTGACTGGTGCTACAGGGGTCAGAGTGTCAAGCCCTGAACTGGTCGATACGATGGGGTTGGAATGATGACAATGATAGTAATAATGATGAGGATTGGCGTTTAGTTGTAACACACCCTTTCAGTGATGTAAGCAGTAATGCTCAGAGCACAGGTAGCTTAAGTGTGGTTTGCACATTCAAAGAGCATGGCAGAAATTTAACACAAAGAACATGATCATCATGGCAACAACAAGAAGCTAGTAGCTTATATCGTGCTCAAGCACAACATGCAGATATTGTTAGAGAAAACGATGACATCAGGAATGGATTCTACATTCATCGCCTTACAGTACATCTTCCATCGTACAGCATTCTGTCGATTGCAAGCAGAAAGATGCGTCATTGAATAACAATCCAAATTCGCTGACATTCACTCCCCCAGAAACTGGCACACCCTCCCCCCTGCTCCTCCCCCATCACCACTCACACTGGCCAGCTCACTCTTCCTTAACTGGGAATAGATGGCTTGATGAAAAAAAGCAAATGCATTGCTTATTCAATGTACCATCTGGAAATAAAAATTTGACTTGACTTAACTGGGAATGGGGACTGACTCACTGCTGGTGTTCCCCCTACCGTTAAAAGAAACGCACCTGTGACTACTTTATCGCATACTTAAGAAGACTGGAGCTTATCTCTCTCTTTTTTTCCTGCCATTCCAAGGTTCACCAACGGTAAGATTTTTGCATATGCGACCATTCCCCCCCCCCTTCCCCCCCGCCCCCTTCTTCCCCAATTTAGGTAGCTGTGGTCTGATTTCGGGGATGGTGTGTCAACAGGACACCTGTGGGTATTTATGTTTGAAGACGTCATCTGTTCCTACCGGCGTGAAATGGCCTACTCTTCCGAAAGGTGGAACAGGTTTTACATGCGTGCAAGATATTCTTCCTTTAAGTCCTTCAGATGAGACTATAAACCGAGGCCCCGTGTGCGAACACATGCAGAACATCTTGCGCACACGTTAAATCCTGTTCCGCTTTTCAAAAGAGTAGGCCATTGTGTGCCGGTGGGAACAGATGACAAAATTTACAAAACCGCATACACACGGAGTGCTTATTCCATTATTCTCGATATAAAAAAAAAATCTGAGCGCTTTGATTTGTTGCTTTACAAGATTCAGCGCTATATAAATTCCATACATTATTATATTCTGCAAGCATTCGCACAGAGTCTCAGTTTATAGTCTTTTAAAACGACTTGACATTCAGTTTGATTTTCTCATCAACCAGGCATGTGAACGTCTTAATTGTCCTGCCACCTTCCTTCTTACCGGAGCTTCTAATCATTTTTGACAACAACCGTGACTCCACTGTTTGGATGATGTAGCTGTACCCCTTCACTGCTGTGCCCATGTTCTGCCATAGTATTGACAGCTGTTTGTGTACCTAGAGGATTTTGGTCCAGGATGGGAAATAGAGTAAGGATCAACAACAGGTGTTGACATGTAGAATGGAATTATATTCTGCAGCTCATGAGCGCTCTGTCCAGACATTTTATGGCATGTAAAGGGGGAAAAACCCATGACCTGCAGGTAGATTGTGAACAGTTGATGTCATTTATCGTTCCTCGGCTAGAGCTCCGAGGTTCACCAGTGGTGAGATATTGCGTAGGCAGCTGTTTTTGCCCGCCATGAAGATGGTCACATTCAGATTTTGGTTATGTAATCTGGGTATGTTCATGTTTCCGTGACCCACCGAATGCTGGCATGAATGACAAGACCTTTCCAGGCACTGGCAGGCCTGCACTTGAAATTGACCTGGGTGATTGTAAAAAAATCCCTACCCTTAATTCACCAGACCCCGCCAACAAGATTTGAACCCACGACTTCATGGAGCCATGAGATTGAAGTGGAACAGTCCTGACCACTCAGCTATAGCATCTGTCAGATTGATATCATGTCCATGACGGCTTTTCCTGTCAGTGTCTGCGCTTGTTATGGCACAGTCACAGAAATGTGAACGCAAAAGCCGTCTTGGACCTTTTAAGAGGTTATATATCACAGCTTGAGTCAAGTCTTTGAATTTTTTTTTGGGGGGGGAGGGTTTGTGTGGTTGTTTTTGATGATCTAATTCCGTGCTATTATGATTTGTCAGTTTTCACTCTCTGTTTTGGACAACCTTCAACCACTTGGGTTTTTATTTATTTTGGTGTTTTGTTTTCACGTGTTCTTCTCCTGCCAGCGCTACTATTGGTTCAAGCGGTCCCTGCCCCTCTGGACCAACGATCGTCCCTTCCCCATCGACATCATGAACATGGTGCGCGACACCATGGACGCCATTCGTCCCAAGATGGTGATGTGCTGCTCCTGGCAAGACGCCGTCAGTGCTGTGCAGACGCTGGAGGAAGAGTACAAGGCCAAAATCTGTGAGTGGGGGGGCAGGCGGTGGTGACACAAGCTTGTCACAGTGGATGGGGGGGGGGGGGGGGGGGGTTGGGGAAGGATTTGTTTTTCCCGTTTGAAACTTTAGGAGGTCTGTGTTGTTTTCGGGAAGTGTCAGGGGAGGGGGAGGTGGGAATTGATGAGTGTGTGTGTCTTGTGCTCTGTGTTTGTGTGCGTGTTTGTCTTGTGCTGTGTGTGTGTGTTTATGTGTATGTACGTGCGTGCGCTCTGCGTGTGTGTTGTGGTTGCTCTTTATACATATGCAGTGTTGATTCTAGGGTGCGCCCTTGCGGGTGTCCCGTATTTTAAAAAAAATTGCCGCAAAATGATGTGGGCAGTGCGCCCTAACGGACGCAAAAAATTCCTGGACAGCGCGTTTTTGAACAAACAGTGCACCATTGCAACTGCTGTTTTTATATTCTTTAAGATTAAGCGCTACTTCCCTTGAAGTTCTCCATTGATGCTTCTGATTGGCTAAGCACCCTCACTTTTGACCAATCACAGAAACTGTAGTCCGTCCTTGTGATTTCCCACGGCGGTCATTACATGCTCATAGGCTACCTCGGGGCGGCAAGATTTTCTGATTCGCACCTTCAGGCCATCTTCATGATAAAGCGGGCTCATCCTGCTTGGTTTTTCTCTTCGTTTACGTCATCTTCCGAGAAGCCTTGTACTCCGGAAACAAGTGACGTAATTGGGACAGAGATCGTTGAGGAGATAGCAGACCCAGCGTCCCAGCAGGTTCTGGGGCAGGTTGGGAGCTGGTAGATCTGGGAGACAAGTGTCCCTGGCTTGAGAACAGTGATCATGGCATGCTGTAGGCTATGGGCTGTGTATCAACAACAAGACTGTTACATTGGCTTTAACTTACCATTTAGATCTAGACCTAGATCTATCTCTGAATGTGGAAATACAAATTTGGCCTCTCTCTCTCTCTCTTTCTTTCTCTCTCTCTCTTTTTCTCTCTCTTTTTCTCTCTCTCTCTCTCTCATTAGATTATCTAAGAAAAAGATCTTTGATATTGGCTATTTACCTATCTTCTCATCTAGATCTAGATCTATCTCCCCAACTCGGTTGAAATACAAAGTTCACTTTGACCTCTCTCTTCTCTCTCTCTCTCTCTCTCTCTCTCTCTCTCTCTCTCTCTCTCTCTCTCTCTCTCTCCCTTCCACCCCCACTCTCTCTCTACCCCCCTCCTTTCTCTCCCCCCCTCTCTCTCCCCCTCCACCCCCCCCTTCTCTCTCTCCCTCCCCATCCACTCCCCTCTGTCTGTCTCTGACTCTCTCTCTCCTGTGTCAGGAGTGCTTACTACAGATTGACTGCAACACTTAGGTGAATATTTAATCCTTTCTGCCAAGTATCTGCCTGTTTGATTTGTTTCTCTTCCTTGAAAAAAAGAGCAGAAACTGAAGGTACTGTAAGCAAATACTACTTGTCCCCTTTTTATGAAGGATGAAGGAGGGGGGGAGGCAATGCCCCTTTTTTTATTTTAGGGGGCCCTTGGGCCCCATTTTTGGAAATCCTAGAATCAACACTGCATATGTTATATGTTTGCACACTCTGTGAGTGTGTGTGTCTGGATGCACTATGTGAATACGTTTGTGTTATTTTCAGCTTTTGGATGAGATAGCCTTGTGGTTAGAGCATGGCGCTCATGATGTGATGGCTTGGGATCAATCCACCATGGAAGCACCAGTTGGTTTTTTTTTTGGGGGGGGAGGGTTACCCTGGTGTTAACATCAGTATAGACTCCACTCCCCCAAAAGTCTTTTGGATGAGACTATAAAGCTTGGCTCTGTGTGCAAAAGCATGCAGAACATCTTGCGCACATGTTAAAAACCTATTCCACCTTTCAGGTGAGTGGGCCATTTCACGCCATTTGGAGCAGCTGACAGACTTGCTTAAAAAAACGCATGCACACAGGTGTCATGTGAAGACACCATCCCTGAAGTCAGAATGTGGCTACCTAACTGGTGGGTATAAGCAGCCGCATACACAAAATCTCGCCAATGGTGAAGCTCCAAGCTCTAGCCGAGGAAGGAAAAAAACAAAAAGAAAACCCATTCGGTGTGTTTTCAGTAAGTGAAGAGATTGAGCTGACGTTGGTGTCATGTTATCTTCTGTGGCAGCGGGCATCCTGCCTACAGCTGAAGAAGAGGAGGCAGAGGCAGAGGAGGACGGACTGTCCACTATCCTGGAAAATGATGAAGACGGTAATTGTTTGAGAGCAGAACTCATCAGTGTCGGGCAGTGCCAGTCAGGGATGGTTCTGCTTGCTGTGGGCCTGCTGTTTTCACAGATTTGTGTTTGAAACTACTTTACATTGTTAATCAAACAGATTGTCAAGGGGAAAAAACAAGCAAAAATGAAGCATTAATGTCACCCAGTTTTGTATCTTTTCCTGTTGTAATATTTTGTTCAAAGAGCCTGTGTATATGTGTGTGTCGCCAGTGTCTTAACTTAGATTTGCAAGCTGAAGGAAGCAGGGAAGGCCTGCTGCCTTCTTTCTGCTGTGTGGAGGGAGGTACAAGAAGAAGACTTAGTCTGATCACAGAAAAACAGTAGAGACAGGGGGGGGGGGGGGTGTTGGAATATGCCACAGAAGAAGCTCTTGAAAACGGAAGAGCAAAAGTTCAGTCCATCTGAATGCTGAAAGACCGACCTACATTTTGGAGTGGTAGAGGTAGAAATGGACGAAGGTCATTTGTAGAGATTGAGGTTTGTGAGAATGATGGTTCAGTACTGTGAATGTGTTCAGAATGTGCCATTTAGAGTAATGTAAGTTTCACACAGTTTTGCACCACAGGGCTAGCTTGTTCCTTGACATGTTGACAGGCATATTCTTTGGGACTTGGGGCTCTCCATTGTTATAATTTAAAAAAACAAAAATTGTTTAGTGCAAAAAGAGACATCAGATTGATTCAGCCAACTTCAGGGAACTTTACTTTGGTGAAAAATCATCACATTGTTTCAAGGGGCTAGTTGATGAACAGTTTAGGCCATGTCAGATAAGCACCCCTAATTTTTAAAACTTTTCATTTTTCACCATTCAGTGACATATTTTGAAAATTTGTAAAAAAATAATTACAGTCATCTATTGAAAAACTGTGTAACAATCTCAAAAGCAGACATAATAAACTTTCCAATGATGTATAATTTGTATGTCTTTATTCTGTTGGATAAATCTGCTGAATTTTTCAAATATAGCCAATATCCCGCGTCACCACAAAATGGCAGGATCCATTTCACTGTGACTCCATTGAGTTAACATTTCTGGTTTGTTTCTCTTTTCCTCTGTGGAAGAAGCCCCAGTGTGTGATGTGAAATGTATGCACTGTGTTCAAGGGGATCAGTCTGTCAGATGCACGTGTTGTGTATGTGATGTGAAATGTATGCACTGTGTATGTGATGTGGGAGGTGAAGTGTAAAAGCCATGTTTCAGAGGAACTGTCACATCTCTACCTTATTTGTAACATTAAAGTGTGACTTGAAGTGTACAAGCTGTTTTCCAGGGAACATATTTTATGTACCATGTCGTGTAGCCTGATGTTTGATATGAAGTATATATGTGATGCTCCACCACATAATGAGTCACACTGCACCAGAGGTCAATGTTTAGTTGTTAACGTGTTATTATTAATGTGCAATAAAAAGGCCGTTCAATACAGTAAACAAATGAAAAATCGGACAATTCCAAGAAAAGTTATTACTAATCGAAATAATCAGAAAAAGGTGTCAAATGAGAAATTGACAAGTTTTGCATTGTAATAAGCAGTCAGAGTGAGGGCTTGGGTGTATTTTAACACATTTTTTGGTAGCACAAGGAACCATAATTTATGGCTGACTACTTCAGGCCCAGACAGCAGAAGGGCATGGCCGACAGTGCAGGCAGGGCGTGGCGCATGACCTTAAGTGTGTCGTGTTGCAGAGGAGCTGTCCCAGGGCCTGTCGCAGGTGAGGCTGACGGACGGGTCAGGCACTCAGGACAGTGACCCCAGCCAGGAGGAGGACGGCCAGCCCAGTCTGGGCAGCCACAGCCACAGCCACTCTGGGGAGGTCAGTGCTGAAACTGCTCCATGGTGATGATGGGGGTGATGGGGATGGGGATGATGACGACGACGATGACGGTGACCACTATTGTTACTGTTGTTATTGTTCATCTTGAAAAAATAGTCAGTTTGGTTTCTTCTTCTTCTTTGTTGAACACTGTCTGTCATATGAGCGAAAATGCCATGCGCTGCCTGTCAAGTCAGGCCCAGCGCATCCAACATTAGCGTGGGAGAGAATTGTTATCTGTTAAGTCTTTCTAGGGGGAAAAAAAAAGGGGGGGGGGGGGGGGGCAGGAGAAAGGACCAAGGAGGCAGAAAAAAGACCAGAAGGAGGTGACAGGAAGAAAAAGAACAAGGCAGGAACAAAAAGAAGGAGAGAAAAAGCTCAGACTTTGCTGAAGGTGGGGATGGTGTTTATATTGACAGCCCCCTCCCCCCCCGGCAGCTGTCATGTGTTATCCATGGCAGTAGCAAACACTTTGTCTTCACCAACAATGAATCTCTAGGGTTCCATCAGCCTGGAGAATGAAGAGAAAAAGCTTTGTGTGTGGTCTGTGAGGATAGGCATTGTGAAGGCAGTCACTGTCTCCCTGTGCTGTATCAGCGCTGATCGGTTTGTTTGTTTGTTGTTTTTTAACTGGACATGCTTCACACTCTGTGCAGGGGCAGGACGGCATAGGGGTCAGAATGGTGAACTATGCTCCGACAGTAAGTGGGGTTGTAAGTTCCGGTCTCCGATGACAAGACTGTCTGAGAGGATTTTTCTCTGAGTTAACATTGGTGCTGACTCCATCCCCAGTCAGGTCCTTCGGATGAGACTGTGGAGTGAGATCCTGTGTGTGTGTGTGTGTGTGCGCTAACCAGCCCCTTTTGTGTCGGAGTTCAAAGGCAATCCATCTTTGATGGAAGGGGAGGCCAGCTATGGCTGGTGGTGTGGGTGACACCAACACACCCCGCATGCATTCTGCTCTTTGGAGAGGGATGGGCTTTGCCACACCTGCTCCACTTGCTGCCCTGGATACATACGCTGCCTGACAAGTGTAGTGCCAGGCCTAATAGACACCACTCACAGTTCAAGAAGAAGTGGGAATCAATCAGGCACCCCATACACTCATCTCCTTCCCTCCGTTCAGCTGCAGATACCCTGTGCTTGCAATCACCCAGATTCAAACAGTCCACCATTGGCCCATGCTCTTTCTTATTTCTGGTCCCTTCATCTGGAGTGACCTCCCACACTCCCTTCCTCAAGAGCCCACATTGAACAAATCCAGCCTCAAGACACTTGTTTGCTGCCTGGAATCTTCCCCTCATCATTACACCCCCTATCTATCCCTGCTTTCAACAGCCACCTTCACCTCCATCTCCCTTATTAAATGTGTGAGTGCCTAAATGAAAGCTGTCGATCCTATAATAGACACCTATTTTTTAGTCGTGTGTGCCCCAACACAGAATTTCTGCATTATTTTCTGCATGTTTTTTTCGCTCCAGTAAACTATTTAAGAGAACTCTGAAATTGCCAAGTTCATAGTGGGTTGCACTGAAAGAATGTAGCATAGTTGACAAGGTTAAAAGCAATTGGTTTTTGGTCCTAATGGTCACTGAGCCGAGAGAGTCTTGATTCTGGGTCAGTGCTTGGGGGATCAAAGATGGGAGGGTTTTTAACAATCTCCAATCAAAGATGGGAGGGTTTTTTTACAATCTGCAATCAAAGATGGGAGGGTTTTTACAATCTGCAATCAAAGATGGGAGGGTTTTTACAATCTGCAATCAAAGATGGGAGTTTTTTTACAGTCTGCTGTGTCCACTTTTGACTGACCTGCCAGTGCCACAGCTGTTCTTTGGACACACCGGCCTGCAGAGGGTCAAGTATGATGAATGTCAAAAGACCCAGTCTGTGGGTTACAACAACAGGAACATACCCAGCATGCACTTCAGGCTTCATTCGTGCACTGTTCTGTACAGTTGGTCAGTCCTCTGTAGAATAGATTTCTAGGTAGGTGAAGTGCAGGTGATGTGAACAGTTTTGCGCTCATTGACACTACCTTTCCATTCTATTCCATTCCCGTATAGTTATAGCCGTACCAACCACGAAAGCCATGCCAGGGCCCTCACCTCATTCAGCATCAATGGCTCCAGTAACTTTCACTTCATGTTCAAAACCAACACCACCTCATACCTTCAAATATCTAACTCTGTCCAACTGAGAAAAAAACCCCAGTAAAGGACACAATACCTCCATCATTTCATTCCTGAAGGCTGATGAACCAGACTGTGCTGAGGGCGCCAGCCATTCCGCTTCATTTACCATACCCAGATTACACCCAAAAAATATAACAAGCATTTAATGTACAAAAATATACATAAAAAATTGCACAGGGGCAAATAACACTGTGCACAGAATGGACATCTTGTGCCCATCTCAAACAACCAAACGACCACAGGCAAAATGTCATATAGTGAAAACAGAATAGTTTTTGAAAGATTTGCTGGGAAAAAAGGCAGGAGAGTGGACTGGGAAGGCAGAAAACAAGCAAGAGAGGTGACAGAAAGGCAAGAAGAAAGACGGAAACAAAGAGAGAGAGAAAGGGTAATTCCTAGCACAGAATTTCCAGAAGGTGGGGGATGCTGTTCATACTGAAAGAGCCCCCGGCATCCCCAGAAAAACGGAGCTCAGCACATGGAATGGACATGTGGAGGCACCACCCTCAGTCTTGTCAGCTGGGTTGACGACTTTGTTGTGCAGGCAGAGGACGATGGTGAGGGAGACGGGAATGACGATGATGATGACGACGACAACGGCTCTGACGAGGAGGAGGGGGATGATCAAGACATCCTGGATTCTGCAGGAGAAGATGAACATGACGATCAGGTGAGAGTGAGTGCTATAGTACAGGTCTGGACAGCAGAGTAGCAGAGATGTCAGACTTCATAGAAATGCTGCATACGTGAGTGTGTGTGTGTATCAGGTGAGAGTGAGTGCTATAGTACAGGTCTGGACAGCAGAGTAGCAGAGATGTCAGACTTCATAGAAATGCTGCATACGTGAGTGTGTATGTGTATCAGGTGAGAGTGAATGCTATAGTACAGGTCTGGACAGCAGAGTAGCAGAGATGTCAGACTTCATAGAAATGCTGCATGCATGTGTGTGCGCGCGTGTGTATGTGTGTGTGTGTGTATCAGGTGAGAGTGAGTGCTATAGTACAGGTCTGGACAGCAGAGTAGCAGAGATATCAGACTTCATAGAAATGCTGCATGCGTGTGTGTGTATGCATGTGAGTGTGCGTGTGTGTATATGTGTGTGTGTGTGTATCAGGTGAGAGTGAGTGCTACAGGTCTGGACAGCAGAGTAGCAGAGATATCAGACTTCATAGAAATGCTGCATGCGTGCGTGTGTGTGTGTGCATGCACATAGGCATGCATACACACACCTGCATGCACAATTGAAGAAGGAATGATACTTTATCAATCTCTGTCTGTCCGTCTGTCTCTTTTTCTCTAATGTACACACTCTACACACGCACCTAAGCACACTCACACATAAATGCACTCATGCATATGTGCACACATAGATTCATGCACACACATGTGCAGTTACATGCAGACTCAGTTCATACGTATGGACACATGCACACAATGTATACTTGCACACAAGCTCATGTAGTACACATAAAGTGCCTTGTGTGCACGCACACATCCAGAAACTGACACATTTATGCATTTAAGTATTTTGAATCAAACATCCTGCTGTTTGAAAACTTTAATTATGATGCACTATTGGCACTATCTTTTGTAGGGAGATGTACACTGCAAGTGTACCTAGAGTGCCTAGACTCAAAACTGTAAAAAGTTGGGGGGAGGGGGGTTCAGAGTTTGTGTGTATGTGTGCACATGTGGAATTTTTCAGATTGAATTTTTTTGCTTTCTCAGGGGAATACAGTGAATGAATAAAGCAATGTTTGTATTGAAAATGGGAAACAGGTCACCCTTTTGTCCAAACGGAAGTACGTGCCAACAGTGGAAGATAACGATTTCATGGCAGCCTTTGACAAAATGATGGCTGAAAATATTCAGGTAAGTCACTTAGTGGAATGGGTGGATTGCAAAGAGGTCAGCCGGATGATAATCATAATTTCAGTTACCTGTAGTGACGAGGGGATTTTAATTAACTGGAGATCGACAATCACTCCAAAATGCCTAGCGTTAATTAATCAAGAATCACTGAGTGGCAGTTATGTCAATTCTGTATCATGAATCTATGTCATGGATGATGCTTACTGTGGCACATTGCGCTCATGATCTGCTGACACTGATTCAAATCCCGTTCAAAGGATATATTTTGCCCCCCTTGAGTTGACATCAGTGCCAACTTCACTCCCCCAGAAGTCCTTGAATGAGACTTTAAACTGAGGTCCCATGTGTGAATACATGCAGAACATCTCGTGCACATGGTAAATCTGATCCACTTTTCGTAAGGGTAGGCCATTGTTTGCCAGTGAAAATGGATGACAAAATTTAGAAAACCACATAGACATGAGGTAAAAAGGTAAAGGTGTCCCCATAACCTATGTGGTCTTAGGGGAGTGAGGCGTCAGATACCTCAGCTTCTCCAGGGGCCAGCAGATTGAGGCTTGCGCCCATCTCCTTTCCCTCACTGCTTTACCTTCCCTGACCCTAAAGAGGCAGGTACCCAATTACAGCAGGGTGAACTAAGGGCACTGTACTGAAGCTAAGGCACACAAACGGTCACCCATCCAAGGGGTAACCACACTTGATGCTGCTTAACCTTAGCTGGGGAAAGCAAGTGCTCTGACCACTGAGCTATCTCGTCCCCATACACATGAGTGCTTATTCCATTATCCTTGAAACAAAAGAATAAAATAAATAAAACAGATACAAAATATGAGCAGATTTAATTCATATCCCAGTGTAAATTGTTATGCTGACTTGAATGAGTTGGTACATTGTCACATAGCAAACTCAAAGATGTGGTTTGATATTTGGATTGAAATCTTGTTTATATCTATAACTTATGTGTACAATACCATGTGACATGCTAACCTCAGAGAAGAGAAAAGATGCATTTTATCAGAATATTTCTGTTTGCAGAGTTTCGCTCTGTTTCAGATGAGAATTGAGCCTAGTAGAATGATGTACAATTGTTCTTGTGTAGTTTGTACTGTTTATTGTGTATGGTTGTGAGTGCATTAGCATATAAGTGTACCTTCATGAATACATGTGGTGCTGTGACAAACAGAACAGAACCCAGGAGTCGCTGAAAGTCCCCCAGCTGGATATCGCTGTCCCCATGCATCTACGTGGCAAGAACAAGAAAGCAGGTAAAGGAGGAGCGCTGTTCGGTGTTCAGTTCAGTGATACAGTGAGACCGAGCCCATCATTACCCACAGGGATGCACAGCACCCACTTTCAGCCTATCGTGAAACTTAGGCAGTGGGGGGGCGGGGGTGGATATTTTAGTGTCACATCAATCAAAACGAGATGGTTTTTGTTGTTATCTTGGGGGTTTTTTTTCCATTGAGCTCTGAAGTTCACCAATGGTGATATTTTACTGTGCGACTGTTTACACCTGCCATGAAGGTAGCTGCATTCTGACTTCAGGGATGTATGCTGGCTATGTTTGTTTTTCTGTTTTAATTGTTGACAGCTTTTCATAGAGTTGTTGGGTTTTTTAATCTTATTTAATTGATAACTGTTAAAAATTTTCATCCAGGTGCAGTGCAGCTCATTCTGTGGTGGAGGGTTCCATTTCATGTATTGGTTGAAGGAGGAAGGTGGCAGGACGGTTAAGACATTCACCTGCCTAACAAGTGAACCGGGAGGTTCTGGATTCGATTCCCAGCCTTGCCCTTTCTTTCCAGTTCGATGAGAAAATGGAATTGAATGTCACAGTCCTTTGGATGAGATTGTAAACTGAACCCCCATGTGCAAATGCATGTAGAACATCTCGTGCAACATATTAAAAAAAACCCATTCCTCCTTTCAGAAGAGTAGGCCAATTTTGTGCCTATAGGAACACATGACAACATTTCAAAATGCATGCACACAGGTGTTGTGTTCAGACACCATTCCCAACGTTGGAATGTGGCTACCTAAATAGGGGGCCTACGTATGAGAGGGGGGGGGGGGGGGGGGGGGTAAGTCCCATACGCAAAAATCTCACCATTGGTGAAGCTCGGAGCTCTGGTCAAGGAACAGAAAACAAAACAATGTATTGGTTAATCTTGTAAAAGGAGGCTCCAAATATACACGGGTCATTGACCGGAAGTGGAACCTTTGTTAGGAGACACATAGACAATCAGGTGTGTGTGCGCGCGCATGCATGCGTTCGTGAGTGTCATGCATACGTGTGTATGTAGAACATTTTGCGCACACGTTAAATTCTGTTCCGCTTTTTGAAAGAGTAGGCCATTGTGTGCCGGTGGGAAACAGATGACAAAATTTACAAAACTGCATACACACGGGGATGGATGTAAAAAAAGCACATGAGTGCTTATTCCATTATCCTCGATTTAAAAAAAAAAAAATCTGAGTGCTTTGATTTGTTGCTTTACAAGATCAGCGCTATATAAATTCTAGATATTATTATTATGTGATGTGCAAGCGAGTGTATTGCACTACGCACAGGTGTATGTGTGGCATTGTAGTCTTGTTTGCTGAATAATGGATGGCATTTGTGTGTAATGTGACGTGCCAAACGCCTTGGGGACTCGCGCCTGCCCACGCAAGGAAACTGGGTCACTTGTCTCATGACAGGTGAGGAACAAGCGAGGTAGGTCCGAGCACTCGGTCAGCTTTGTCCTCAATGACAGGAGAGACAAGCACAGTTAGTGTCGAGACTCGGTAGCTTTGTCTCGCATGACAGGGAGAAACAAGCACAGGTCACGAGCACTGTCAGCTTGTCCTCAGACCAGAGAGGAAACAAGCAGCAGGTAGGTCACGAGCACTCGGTCAGCTTTGTCCTCATGACCAGGAGAGGAAACAAGCAGCAGGTAGGTCACTCCCTCCCTCCCTCATCAGCCTCCTCACCTGCCACACCTGCCGCAGCAGACCCTTTGCATTGACCCCCTTGTGGGGATGCCGGGGGCCTGCCTGTCAGTACGCATAGCATCCCCACCGTCTGGAAATGGGAAGTCGGTGCTGGGAATTCCTTCTTTTCTATCCCTCTCTTTTATTTCTTCCTCTCACCTCCGTCTTGTCTGTTTTCTGCCCTCTTGGTCGCATTCTCCTTTGTTTTTCCAGAAAGACTTAAAACATGACATTTCTCTCCCACGCCACTGGGCTTGACTTGTTAGGTGCTCAACGGCAGGACAACGCATTTTTGCTCAAATGACAGAAAACAGTAGTTGCTGTCTGAGCGTTTGAGGGAGAAGAAGAAGAGTTTACCTCTTACCTGACAGACATAGGTAACTCTGTGCATTTACCACATACCTTATAGACATAGGTGACCCTTTACATTGACCTCTACCTCAGAGGCATAGGTGACCCTTTACATTGACCTCTTACCTCAGAGGCATAGGTGACCCTTTACATTTACCCCCTGCCTCACAGACATAGGTGACCCTTTACATTTACCCCCTGCCTCACAGACATAGGTGACCCTTTACATTTACCCCCTGCCTCACAGACATAGGTGACCCTTTACATTTGCCTCACATAGGTGACCCTTTACATTTACCTCACAGACATAGGTGACCCTTTAAATTTACCTTTTACCCCACAGACATAGGTGACCCTTTGTATTTACCCCACAGACATAGGTGACCCTTTGCATTTACCTCACAGACATAGGTGACCCTTTGCATTTACCTCACAGACATAGGTGACCCTTTACACCTACCTCACAGACATAGGTGACCCTTTGCACCTACCTCACAGACATAGGTGACCCTTTACATCTACCTCACAGACATAGGTTACCCTTTGCATTTACCTCACAGACATTGATGACCCTTTACATTTACCGTTTACCCCACAGACACATATATATGACCCTTTGCATTTACCTCACAGACATAGGTGATCCTTTGCACCTACCTCACAGACATAGGTGACCCTTTATATTTACCCCTTACCCCCTACCTCACAGACATAGGTTACCCTTTGCATTTACCTCACAGACATAGGTGACCCTTTACATTTACCCCCGCCTCACAGACATAGGTGACCCATTACATTTACCTCACAGACATAGGTGACCCTTTACATTTACCGGTTACTTCACAGACATAGGTGACCCTTTACATTTTCCTTTTACCTTACAGACATAGGTGACCCTTTACATTTACCTTTTACCTCAGAGACATAGGTGACCCTTTACATTTTCCTTTTACTTCACAGACATAGGTGACCCTTTATATTTACCTCACAGACATAGGTGACCCTTTACATTTTCCTTTTACCTTACAGACATAGGTGACCCTTTACATTTTCCTTTTACCTCACAGACATAGGTGACCCTTTACATTTTCCTTTTACCTCACAGACATGCACTTGTAACCCTGCACATTCAAGTCCAAGCTCTTATATGTATCTATTTTTTTTACATTTATTGGTTAGAGCTCTGGGATTCACCAATGGTGAGATTTTTGTTTATGCGACTGTTCCCCCCCCCCCCCCCCCCCCCCCCCTTTAGGTAGCCACATTATGACTTCAGGGATAGTCAGAATTCATCTTCCTATGACGTTCCTTCCATAAGTCTTGTTAGTCCCAGAGATTGTGACGTAAAATGATGTCATGCATGGCAGAAGGGAGGTGGTCTGGCTTGTAGAACACATATTAACAGGAGTTTTGAACAAATGGATTCATTTTGAGACTAGATGCTGCTACTGATTCCTGCCATGCGATCAGTTCTGGAAAGAGACAACTGTGCATAATTGGTGTGTTGGTTATTGTCTTGATATATTGTAGCAATCATCTTGTGAATATTTTCGTTCACAGCTTACCAATCTTGACGTCCCCATCACGGAAGGATTTGCTACCAAGTTCAGGGAAAGGGAGGAGGTATGTTTCCGGTGTTGTCTTTTTGCGTGTGTGGTTGTTCCCCTATCTCTGGGCAGTATGCACGCGTATTTGCGTGTCTGTATGTATGTTCCTTCATCGGCCAAGTACTAGTATATTTTGCAAGCTGTTCGTTTCAATTTTTTGTCTGCATTTTCACCTTTTTATCTGTATGGTATCATTTTCATTTAAACGGGATTCATTTTGGGTCACATTGTCAACAGTACTGGTCTTACTTAAACAGTGTTTATGAAGAAACTTTTTCTAAGCTATTGTTGATGCATATCGAACACATTACTTAGTCTGTTTTCTCAAAATTTTCATTATTTGATTGTATTTTGTGTGTGCAAAAAGAGAAAACCAATTCTTTATATATATATATATATATATATATATATATATATATATATATATATATATATATATATATATATATATATATATATATGTGTGTGTGTGTGTGTGTGTGTGTGTGTGTATAAGTGTGTGTATGTATGTATATATGTGTGATCAGCCTCTGAAGTGCTTTGTTAGACTGGTAGAGAGAGAAGAAAGTTATTGTCAAGATTTATATCATTCTGTAAGAAAAGAAGCCACTCCCATAGAAGATGGTTGCTTGCATTATTCACGGTGCATGATTAGACAATGAAGTCTTAAGGAGAAGAACAGCAAGCCGGAAGAAGAGTAGGGCACCCATGACTGGTGATATAGATGACATCAACATACCCAGCATGCAGTCTGACCTGCAGAAGGATGGGCTCTGCCAGGTCTGACCTGCCCAAGACACACTGCAGTGTCCTCGAAATAAGGGGATGGGATAGCCTGGTGGGTAGAGCATTGTGCTTGCAATCTGACAGCCTGGGTTTGAACCCAGGCTAGAGCCACCACCAAGTCACCTGTTCAAGGGCATTTTCCCCCCAGAGTTAACATCGGTCTACTTTTGTCAATATGTCAATGAATGCTTAAAAATAAAAAGTTTTGAAAATTAGGTCTAACTATCTTACATGGCTTGAACTGTTCATCAACTAGTCCCCTTGAAACAATGTGCTGATTTTTCACCAAAGTAAAGTTCCTTGAAGTTGGCTGAATCCATCTGAGGTCATTTTTTGCACAATACAATCTTTTTTTTTTAAAAAAATCATAACACTGGAGAGCCCGAAATCCCAAAGAATATGCTTTTCAATATGTCAAAGGAAAATAGCCAACACATGCAAGCTAGGCAAGCTTATGGTCAAGGTAAGCAGCTATGTTTAGAAAAATGATTGCCCTACAGGCCAGCATACTTTCCCTTCAGTTGAACATCATTTAGTGCATTAAAAAAACCCAACGTAATTCCGCCAAGTCTTAAGTTTCGGCACGTCACATTGAAGGAGAGGAGCGCTAAATGATACATGATATATGGAATTTCTTATAGCGCTAAATCTTGTAAAGTAAACAAACAAATCAAAGTGCTTGCATTCAAATCATTCACACGCAGGCGACCGTTCACACAAAGAAATGACACGCTAGAGAATATACAACCTCTGACCCAAACAAACAAAAGAAGAAAAAACAAAAGAAGGGAAGAAAAAAAAAAGGACAAAGCAAACTGAACAATGAAAGAAAGAAACAAAAAAGAAATTGAGGAGTGCGAATATTCTTCCCCCCCCCCCATCCCCCCCGCCTCCCCATTGTTGCTTGGCTAGAGCTTGGAGGTTCAGCAATGGTGAGAGTTTAGGATTGGGCACAAGCTCCTTGAGGTAAAGAGTCAGAGTTGTGGCTGAAGGAAAGAAGAGGAGGAGTGGTGGGCATGTAGAGAGAGTATGGTGTGTGTCACTGCTGGAGAGTATGGTTTGTGTCACTGCTGGAGAGTATGGTTTGTGTCACTGCTGGAGAGTATGGTGTGTGTCACTGCTGGAGAGTATGGTGTGTGTCACTGCTGGTGAGTATGGTTTGTGTCACTGCTGGAGAGTATGGTTTGTGTCACTGATGGTGAGTATGGTTTGTGTCACTGCTGGTGAGTATGGTTTGTGTCACTGCTGGAGAGTATGGTGTGTGTCACTGCTGGAGAGTATGGTGTGTGTCACTGCTGGAGAGTATGGTTTGTGTCACTGCTGGAGAGTATGGTTTGTGTCACTGCTGGAGAGTATGGTTTGTGTCACTGCTGGAGAGTATGGTTTGTGTCACTGCTGGAGAGTATGGTTTGTGTCACTGCTGGAGAGTATGGTTTGTGTCACTGCTGGTGAGTATGGTGTGTGTCACTGCTGGAGAGTATGGTCTGTGTCACTGCTGGTGAGTATGGTGTGTGTCACTGCTGGAGAGTATGGTTTGTGTCACTGCTGGTGAGTATGGTGTGTGTCACTGCTGGAGAGTATGGTCTGTGTCACTGCTGGTGAGTATGGTGTGTGTCACTGCTGGAGAGTATGGTCTGTGTCACTGCTGGTGAGTATGGTTTGTGTCACTGCTGGTGAGTATGGTTTGTGTCACTGCTGGTGCTGCTGTGTTTCCTGCAGGCAGAGCGCATGGAGAAGGAGAGAATGAAGCAGATGGTCCTCAACATTCACGAACGCCAGGAGGAGGAAGATTACCAAGGTACCTTGTCACTTACCATGGGACTTTTCCTGGAGGTTTTTTTTTTTAATGGACATTTCTGGTTGTACTTATTATGTTTCTTAGTTCACCAGTTTGTGTGTGTTTTTTTGTTGTTGTTTGTTTGCTTTTTGTTGGGTGGTGGTTTTTTGGGGTGGGTGTGTGTGTTGTTTTTTGTTGCTGTTGTTTTTTCTTTTTAGCGTCGTCCTCTTCGTTGAACACTGGGACAGCAACAATCGTTTGCCTGTCCTAGGAGTGAAAATGTGTTGTGCTAATGTTAATTACCTGACAAGTCAGGCCCAGCGCTTCCAACTTCAGGGTGGGAGAGAGAGCATTGTCGTCTTCTTTAAGTCTTTCAGGGGGGAAAAAAGGCAGAAAAATGGACCAAGGAGGCAGAAAATAGACGAGAAGGAGGTGGCCGGAAGAAAAGGAACAAGGCAGAAGCAAAAGAGAGGGGATAAAAAAAAGAAAGAATTTCTAGCACAGAATTTCCAGAAGGTGGGGATGCTAGTTATACAGACAGGCCCCCGGCATCCTTAAGGGGGGGAAGAGCATTATAATACTTTTTTTTACATGTTTCGATTGGATTTGCATGGAGTCCAGAAAGTGTGGGAGTGTTATGGAAACGGTGGAAAGGGCCTGGCCAGGGCTGGCTTGAAAGGCCTTCCCTTCAGAAAGACTTCTGCCCAGCCCAGCCCAGCAGGGTTGGGGAAGTCTGGCATGACAAAGTTTCCATGTATTGCCCTTGAAGTCTTCTGGTGTCAGAAAATGAAGAGCTCAGATCTAATGCCCTGAATTGCTGGAATCAGAAAAAAAAAAGCATTCAGCTGATGTGAGCCAAAGGGTCTGTCTGTTGTTTCTGCATCTCGCTGGCTGACTGTGGCTTTTTTGGGTTTTTTAACATCAGTGACACCTTAGCCACTGACAAGTACACACTTATCAGGATTTAAGTGACTGATCACTTATGCTGATCGATTATCACCTGCTGGAACTTGGACTCGATTGGAATGCCAGCATTTGATCTTATGGAAGCTTGGCCATTCCAGGTGTGCACATATGTGACCCTCCACCATGAAATGAGTCGAATTGCACCTAACCCACTTTTCTGCTAGGAGTGAATTTGGTGGGGGGTTTTTTTTGGAGGGGATGGGGGGGGGGGGGCAGGCAAAGGTCAGGTTTTCAATTTTGAGATTTTGATTGATTGTAAAACTACAAGCTTTCTTCTACCTTGTACTGAAGTATTAGGGTGTAATTTTGTTTCCTTTTGCTTTTTAAAAATGTGTTTATAAACACCCAGCCCCTGACCTGACCACCTATTACAGTGCATAATTCATCAGTTTCTTATTTTGTCACTTCCTGGTATCCAGCATTTCAATTTTGAATAGCATTTCACAGATTTGTCCTTTTTTTTTTTTTGGGGGGGGGGGGGTCTGAAAAGCTTGTTCCTTTCAGATTAATAAAATGTTATCAGTTGAAAATTGACTGGCTATACAATATGACTGGGTCGAGATAGCTCAGTGGTCAGAACACTCGCTCTCCCCAAGCTAAGGTAGCAGCAGCATTGAGCATTGTTACCTCTTAGATGGATGACCATTTGCAGGCCTATGCTTCTTTACACTCAGCTGTAAATGGGAACCTGCATTCTATAGGGTCAGGGAAGGTAAAGCAGCGAGGGAGAGGAGATGGGGGCCACCCTCAAAATGCTGGCCCCTGGAGGAAGAGAGGTCTCTGATGCCTCACTCCCCAACAACTGCATAGGTTACTGGAACACCTTTACCTGTACCTGTTTATAATATGACTCATTTTGTTGTGGAGGGTCACTGATGTTCAGTATGGTTCATTCATGAATATGTACATGATTGCTCAGTAAGAAATATATTAGAAGCAAACTCTGCTGGGTTTCTGTTTTTATTTTTCTTAATCCGAAAGAGGAGGGTGAACAATAAGCAAAGTAATAGCAATTGAAGATTGTGAAGATATGTGACGCATGGGAACTTTTCATGTGATTTTTTAATTTTTGGTAATGTATCCTCCTTCCTTCCCCCCCCCCTCCTCCACCACCACCACCACCACCATAGAAAGGCTTTGATTTCCAAAAGGAAAGGATGGCATGAGGAGTGCTTTTATTATGTAACAAGTTTGAACACTTTTTCTTCACCCGACTAAATATCAATACTGAATGAAAACACTGATTTGAAAGGCTTGTCATAACATCAGCTCATAGAACCGTAATGCAAAAAGCCGCTCTAAAGAAAACATACAACAACTAAAAAGTGGTGGGGATTTTTCTTTTGTGGTGATGCTTATCATCAGTGACTCTATCATCCTGGAAAAGTCTGCTGGGTGTCTGGAAAATGTTTGGAATTTTATCTGTAAGGACAACAGGAAGGAACTGTTGTTACAAATGTATATATATTTGAAATTGTCCATTCACACACACACGCACGCAGGCAGGCAGGCAGGCCACAGTGTTATTTTGTGAACATGAAAACACTTCAGCTCATTCAGATGAGTTTGCTGTTTGTTTTAATCAATAACGACGATAGCAACGATCCTATCTGACTGTGTCTCATTTTGACCTCCAACAGAAATGCTTGCTTCACTGAACCGCTCCCCACCCTCCAACTTAAATCGAGAGCGACGGGTGCGCTACCAACATCCCAAAGGAGCTCCTGATGCCGACCTCATCTTTGGCTCGGGCCCCAAGTAGCGTTGAGTCCCTCACTCACATGGAGTGTTCAGGTCAGTGTGGGAGGCTTGTGTGTGTGTTTGTGTGTGTGTGTGTGTGTGTGTGTGTGTGTGAAGTCATGTCACGTCATAGAAGCGATCTTTATTCAGGGTTAAAGAGTAAGTGTGGACAGCTCTTTTTTTTCCCATCCTGCCCTTGTGGGGTGGGGGGGTGTTATGTGTGGTGTTTGTGTGTGTGAATATGTGTGTGCACGTGTGTGTACACACGTGCACACATGTTTTAATGTGGTGTATTCATGATCTGCTGACCCGGGTTCGAATCTCATTCTAGAGGCTTTTTCCTCTGGAGTTAACATCGGTGCCCACTCCACTCTCCCCAAAAGTCCTTCGGATGAGACTATATAAACCAAGGTCCTGTATGTGAATGCACGTAGAACATCTTGAGCACACATTTAAACCAGTTCCGCTTTTTGGAAGAGTAGGCCATTGTGTGCCATGGGAACGGAAGACGAAGTTTACAAAACTGCATACACACAGGGACTGGATGAAAAAGCACATGATTGCTTATTCCATTATTTTCAAAATAAAAGACTAAATAAAGGAAATGTGTTTTATGTATGTGAGACTCCTGTGGAACTACAGGCAAATTGACTGATGTTAAGGGGGGAAAATTGGTGTGGTGCTTTGTTGATTCCCTGCATATGTGTTTTTTAAATCTTTTTTTCAGTCTTGGTCATGATAAATCTGAAGTGTTCTTTTCATCCTGTCCATGTACATTCTAAAAGTCAATCCCACAGGTAACGAAAGTTAGTTGCAAATATTGAGTGTCATTTAGAACATTTAGTTTCACTTAAATCGCCATTTGCTTAAAAAATGAAATTGAATCAGTGAAGTAAGATTACACATGTGTATGAACTTGTGGAGCTTTCTCAGATCCAAAGATCCAAAGAGATGATTATAGCTGATGTTTGCTTGTTTTGTTGTTGTGTCAAATAAGTCTACTTGACTTAAATGGCAATAAAATATTCTGAATCTGAATCACACATTCATACTTTCTGTGTATATTATCATATATATATATATATAGAGAGAGAGAGAGAGAGAGATAGGTAGGTAGGTAGGTAGATAGATGTATATTCATGTATTATCAAGTGTTGCGTGATTTGACTTGGGCCATTTGGAATCTCTCATTCGAGATGAAACCTAGTAGTGTTTGAGTAGTGCATGTGATGGAGATGATGTGCTGAAGGTTTGACGTGTTGTCATTTCTGTTTTGCCTTGTCTCTGCAGAGACTTATAAACAGTGGCTTGGCAGACAAGCAGCAGCAGACAGCAGCAGCACTGGGCGGCACTACCAGGCCAGGTCCACAAACCAGGTCGTGACCATCATCTGCAAGTGACCTTGGGGTCAGGCACCTCTGACCCCCTCATGCCTCCCTGACCTGTTGACCTTCCCACGGCTCCCTTCCTTCTCAGTGCACTTGTGACTGTCGGGGATTGGCCGGGAGATAGCTGGGACAGGACAGGACAGGACAGGAAGGGCTTAACTGCTCAGGTGGTTGAGGACTGTCTTGCCTGGGCTTGAAGACATGTTGCACAGACGTGGGGAGAGGGGAAGAAAGAAACAAGGAAATGGCATGTGTAGGAGTGTGAGAAAGGAAAAGGTGCCTGTGTTTGTGTGTGTGTGTTTGTGTGTGCACGTGCATACTTATGCACATACATGAATAGGAGCATGCATATATTTATGGTTCTTACATGATAACAGTATTTCAATGGTGATGGGTTTTTAGAATTTATTTGCTGTTTTAGTTTTTAAGTTGTTTTTTCTTAGCATAGAACTTTCAGGTTGAAAAGATGATGACAATGAATAAACACGGGCATCGTTATGATTTTTGCAGCTTTTGTTTTTGTTTTAACAAATGATGCATGGAATCTTTTTTCTGTTTTTTCATTTTCTTAACGTGTGTTTGTGAATGCACGCAGAGCTGTTTTCTAAAAATGAAGCTAACATGTGTTCTTAAATGAAGCAGAGTTGTCCCGTTGGTTGAGGACAGTTGTAGGGCATGATCACATACATGATGCTGGTGATCACCGTTTCTTCTTATTGACTGACTGCCATAGGACTGTGTATTGGTCAGCAGCATTGGACAGTGAAGGGTGTGGTTGACAGAAAAGTTAGCTGGAATAAGCCAAGTTCCTTACCAGTTCTTGTTGATTGCGTGGGTTCAGTTTAGCTTTGGGTTTCATTTTTATGTCAATCCCAGTTCCTTGGTTTTTTTTAAACCACTTCCTGTAACAGTTTGAAAGCGATTGTTTATATGATGTGCTCTGTCCGGACATAAATGATGAAATAAGGAAGGTTTCTCTGTGTATGTGTGTGTGTGTGATGTATGTGTGTGTGTATGACTTGTGCATATGACCATTTGTATAAAACAGCAGGGTGGTGGTGATGGTTTAATTAAAGGGAATGGTAGGCTACAGGTTGGGAAAGTTGTGGGCAGGCTGGCTGTCCACATTGGGTTTCTGGTTGCATCACAGGGAGATTCAGTCTGTGTACTGTACTGGTGATGGCTGAGGAGAGGGGTAGTTCTGTGTCAGTGGGCATATGTTGCATATGGGTTCTCATTCACATGATACAAAGTACCCCACAAGAGTTCTCATGCCTAGCCAGAAGTCCTGCCATGTAACAGTGACTCGGAAGAGGAGAAGACAAGCACCAGACCAGATCCTGAGCAGTGAAACTGGCCCTACAAAGGCAAGCCAGTCGGCACTGGGTTGGGGGGGGTATAAAGGTTGAACATGGAGAAAGTTGACACCAACTTCTCCACACACACACACTCACACCCCTATGTCCGTGGTTGGTGCTGTCTGCGCTGACACGTGGAAGATCCCAGTGCAGATGGACTGGTAGGTCACTGACGTCACTCCCCTGCAGGAGCTGTCATACAGCTGGTGCTGTTTGTTGAGGAGTATTGCGCTTGCAATTTTCTGACCCAAGTTCAAATCCTGTTCAAGGGTATTTTTCCCACCAGAGTTAACATCAGTGCTGACTCCCCTCCCTGAACAAAAAGAGTCCACAGGAGACAGTAATCCAAGGTCCCGTGTGTGAATGGCTGTAGAACATCTTGCACACATGTTAAAGCCTGTTTTGCTTTATTAATTTTTAAAAAATGTATTTATTTATTCTTTTATATCGAGGATAATGAAATAAGCACTCATGTGCTTTTTTACATCCAGTCCCCGTGTGTATGCGGTTTTGTAAATTTTGTCATCTGTTCCCACCGGCACACAATGGCCTACTCTTTCAAAAAGCGGAACAGGATTTAACGCGTGTGCAAGATGTTCTGCTTTACAGAAGAGTAGCCCATTATGTGCTGGTGGGAACGGGTTACAAAGCTAACAAAACCACATACACACAGGGACTGATTGTAAGAAAGCGCATGAGTGTTTATCCCATTATCCTCAAAATAATAGTTTTTTTTCATGGCAGCCCGCTGAGTGTTGGTATATACCTCAATTGTTTAAGACCCGATAAATCGCCACCTGGTTAACTCAATGAGGTTGTGCCGAATCTTAAGATGTCACTGTGATGTGCCAAGGTAGATTTACGAGTTTTTAAGAATACACTAAGCTATGTTCAACTGAAGGGAAAGTACTCTGGCCTGTAAGGCAATCATTTTTCTGAAGGCAATCATTTTTCTGAAAGCAATCATTTTTCTAAACACAGTTGCTTACCTTGACTATAAGCTTGCCTAGTTTGTGTGTGTTGGCTAATTTTGTTTGACATGTCGACAAGTGATTTCTTTGGGATTTCGGGCTCTCCAGTGTTATGGTTCTTTTAAAAAGAAATTATATTGTGCAAAAAGTGACATGAGATGGATTCAGCCAACTTCAGGGAAATTTACCTTGGTGAAAAAGCAGCACATTGTTTCAAGGGGACTAGTTGAACAGTTCAAGCCATGTAAGATAAGCAGCCCTAATTTTCCAAACTTTTTATTTTTCAGTATTCAGTGACGTATTTTGAAAATTTGTAGAACACAAATACAGTCATCTATTGAAAAACTGTGAAACAATCTCAAAAGTAGACATAATAAACTGTTCAATGGTGTATAATGTGTATGTCTTTATTATGTTGGGTAAGTCTGCTGAATTTTTCAATTACAGCCAAAATCACGCATCACCACAAAATAGCAAGATCCATTTCACTGCGACTCCATTGAGTTAAGACCATTCAACTTTAATCCCATGGGTCCATGAAGTCTTGGGTTCAAATCTTGGCAGCGTCTGGTGAATTTAGGGTGGAGATTTCTTAAGATCTCCCAGGTCAACTAGTTTCAAGTGCAGACCTGTCAGTGCCTTAATTCCCTTCATGTACATACATACACATGCAGAAGATCAACTATTTATGTTAAAGATCCTATAATTCATGTCAGCATTCTATGGGTTACAAAAACACAAACATACACAGCATGCATTCCCGAAGTTGAAAAGTGACTGCCTTCATGGGGGGCAAAAATGGTTGCTAGGCTAGGAACAAAAAAACCAACAAAAACATTGGATTCTTAGGTATTTACATAACTGGATTCCTTTTGTGTCACACACACAATATATATATATATATATATATATATATATATATATATATACAGTGTTGATTGTAGGGTGCGCCCTTGCTTCAAAACAATGTGGGCAGTGCCCCCTAGCAGACGCAAATTCTTGACAGTGCGTTTTTGAACAAACAGTGCGTCATCACAACTGCTGTTTGTATACTCTCTAAAATTAAGCGCTACTTCCGGGGAAGTTCTCCCTTGATGTTTCTGATTGGCTAAGCGCCTCACTTTTGACTAATCACAGAAACTAGTGCGTTACTAGTCAGTTCATTACGTTGGTAGGCTACACCAGGGGCAAAAGATTTTCTAATATCCGGGCCTACAAGCGATCATCTTACTAAAGCAGGCTGGTCCTGCTTTGTTTTTCTCTTTGTTGACATCATTTTGCAAGAAGCCTTGTACTCCAGAAATCAGTGAGGTGATTGGGGCAGAGATGGTTGAGGAGATAGCAGACAGGCTGCCTCCCAACAGGTTGGAGCTGGTAGATCTGGGGAGACAAGTAGCCCCACTTGACAACAGTGAACAGGGCATACAGTAGGCTATCGGCTGTGTATCAAACATGGAAAGAACAATGCCTTCACTAAAGGAGGATGCATTAATTATAGAGCATCATTTAAATCATCACATAGAAACTCTTCTGGTGACCAGGAGGTTGTACCAGATGAAAATCTTCAGAAAGACTTCCATCAGTTAGGAAACTCTCTCTCTCTCTCTCTCAATGTATGATCTTTAGGGGGGGGGAAGACTTTGACATTGGCTTTAACTTATTTAGATCTAGATCTATATATCTGAATGTGGAGTTACATCCGGGGTGAGACAGGGCTGTTGCCTCTCCCCTCTGCTCTTTGTCATTTACATGGACCAGATTGCAAAGGAGGCCAACCCAGATCCTGAGGCACTCAACGAACTCATGTTTGCTGATGACCAGGCAATAATACATAGCAAGAAGGCACAGCTCCAGGAGCACACCAATCAACTCAACAGCACCTGCCAGGCCTATGACATGA
This sequence comes from Rapana venosa, assembly GCA_028751875.1. Classification (NCBI taxonomy): domain Eukaryota; kingdom Metazoa; phylum Mollusca; class Gastropoda; order Neogastropoda; family Muricidae; genus Rapana; species Rapana venosa. Next base: position 6,170,305 of record CM054146.1, read on the forward strand.
AAATCAGTGTCAGTAAGACCGAGGTCATGACAGTCAGCAGGAGACCACACACTCTGGACATCAATATCAATGGATCCCAGTTAATTCAAGTCAGCAAACTTAAATATCTGGGCAGTGTATTTGCAGAGAACGGAAGATTAGACCGTGATATTGAAACAAGATGTCAGAAGGCTAATGCCGTCAGCTACCAGTTCGCCCCTCTCCTGAAACATCCCAGCATCCCCATGGACACAAAGGCAAAACTGATTAACACCATCTTTCTGCCAACGCTCACGTACCAGTGTCAGACATGGCCCCTCACAAAGGCCCTCAGACGTAAACTAGTCACGTGTGAAATGAAATGCCTAAGAAGAGCAGTCAACAAGACCGGAAGAGACAAAATCAGAAACGAAGTCATCAGAGACATGGTAGGTGCAACACCAGTCCTACAACACATCGACCAGCAGAGGATCAAGTGGTTCGGACACCTGACAAGGATGCCTCACAACCAGCCAGCTCTTCGGGCCTACAACATCCGGCACTCAGGATGGAAAGCCAAAGGACGACCAAGAAGATGGAATGATTCCGTGGCCGACACCCTAAAAGCCCACGGCATGTCCCTCTTCCAGCCTCGCTGCCGACAGACAGCTATATCTCCCCGCGACGCCTCCGAGTATAAGCGGAAGACAAAAGTAAAGTAAGGAAATACAAATGTCCCCCCCCCTCTCTCTCTCTCTCTCTCTCTCTCTCATTATGCTATCTAGGGGGGGAAAAAAGACTGACATTGGTTTTAACTTATCATTTAGATCTAGATCTATATATCTGAATGTGGAAATACAAATGTCCCCCCCCCCCCCCCTCTCTCTCTCTCATTATGCTATCTAAAGTGGGAAGGGGGGGTGGGGTGGGGACTGATATTGGCTTTTACCTCTCTTCTCATCTAGAGCTAGCTTCCCAACTCTGTGGAAATAGTTAATACAACTTTGACTTTACTTCTCTCCTTTCTCCCCCTCTCCCCCCCCCCCCCCCCCCCCTCTCCTCTCTCTCTCTCTCTCTCTGTGCTGTGTTACTTGCTTACTACAAATTAAGTGTAACACTTAAGGTAAATATTTAATCCTTTCTGCCTACATGTCTGCCTGTTTGTTTTGTTTCTCTTCCTTGAAAAAAATAGCAGAAACTGAGGGTACTGTAAGCAAATACTACTTGTCCCCTTTTTTTTATGAAAAGGGGAGGGGGGGGGGGGGGGAGTTTATATATGCTATATATATAGGCTACATACATGCATTAACATACATTATAGTATATATATACATGTACATATATTCATGCCTGCCTGCATGTGTTTACCCATACATACTAAAGAAGAACATACCAACATACACACATGCAGACAGAAGACACATACAGAGATAGAGACAGACAGGTTAATACAGACGTAGGTCTCCAACAAACAGGCAGACAGATACAGAGATAACTCTCTGACAGACAGACTGATAGATATCCCTCAGAGAGACAGACAGACTGATAGAGAGATATCCCTCAGATAGACAGACAGACTGATAGAGAGATATCCCTCAGATAGACAGACAGACTGATAGAGAGATATCCCTCAGATAGACAGACAGACTGATAGAGAGATATCCCTCAGATAGACAGACAGACAGACTTATAATAATAATATATGGAATTTATATAGCGCTGAATCTTGTAAAACAAACAAATCGAAGCGCTTGCACTCAAATCATTTACGCGCATGCAACTTTCCTCAAATATAATAAATAACATATTTCAAATTTATGCACGCGTACGTGCACACACACACACACACACACACACACACACAACACACACACACACACACACACACCACACACCCGCGAACACACTTAGGAGATGAAGGATGCTGTTGAAAAGTAGAGACAGATATGAGGGGAAAGTGTCAGGTAGGAAATAAGTGTGTTTTGAGGCTGGATTTGAAGGTATCAAGTGAAGGTTTTTGGCGAAGTGAAAGAGGGAGGTCATTCCAGGTGGACGGACCAGAAACAGAGAAAGAGCGACAGCCAACAGTGGTTTGAATCTGGGTGTTAGAAAGCACAAAGTATCTGCGGCTGAACGAAGGGAACGGGATGGAGTGTACAGGCGAAGACAGTTACAAAGATAAGATGGTGCAGATTTGTGGAGACATTTGAAACAGAGGGTATTGATCTTATACTTCAGTCTTTGTGAGACTGGTAGCCAGTGAAGAGATCACAGAAAAGGAGTGATGTGTTCAGAATTTTTCTTTCTTAGGACCAGTCGAGCTGCAGAGTTTTGTATGCGTTAATGAAGAGAGTGGATGGATGATGCTGGTAGGCCAACCAAAAGAGAATTACAGTAGTCTAAACGTGAAAGAATGAGAGATGTGACGAGCTTGGAAGTTGCATCAATGGACAGATACTTGCGAATCGCGCTTATGCGCCGTAGTTGATAGTAGCAAGACTGGCAGGTCTGGGTGATGAATTTGTTCATAGAGTGTGTTGTCAAGAACTACAACTAAACGCTTCACAGAGTTGGACAAAGGAACTGACGCATTGCCGAATTCTATTGATGTTGTTGTGATGGAGGAAAGTTTATGTTGGGTCCCTATGAGCATGGCTTCGGTTTTATCGGCATTAAGTTGTAACTTGTTCTGAGATATCCCTCAGATAGACAGAGAGACAGACAGACAGACTGATAGAGATATATCCCTCAGATAGACAGACAGACTGATAGAGAGATATCCCTCAGATAGACAGACAGACAGACAGACTTATAGAGAGATATCCCTCAGATAGACAGACAGACAGACTGATAGAGAGATATCCCTCAGATAGACAGACAGACTGATAGAGAGATATCCCTCAGATAGACAGACAGACAGACAGACTTATAGAGAGATATCCCTCAGATAGACAGACAGACAGACTGATAGAGAGATATCCCTCAGATAGACAGACAGACTGATAGAGAAATTTCACACTAAACTAAAGCTCTACGAAGCCCTATTCAGACCTATCCTGCTGTAGGGAAGAGAAACTGGGACATTGAGCTGCTGGAAACAGCAAAGCGATTCCTTAGTCATTTGAACAAATGCCATAGAAAACTTCTGGGCATATCCTGGATGAGACACGAAACACCAATGAATTTGTCTAGAGTCCATTAAACACGGCTGACAGGTCAACAGGAACCCCTTCTCACCCATCGTCAAGAAGGAAAAAGGTGACATGGTTCGGCACGTCACCCGCACACAACACTTGCAAAAACAGTACTGAATGGAACACTCGAATCGGTGGCAGAAAGAGGGGATGACAAGAACAGTCATGGATGGACAACATAGAGCATGGACAGGATGAATGACTCGGCAATACTGCGCAGAGCCGAGGACCGGAAGGAGGTGGAGGCTTACCACGGCATCGTCTTTCGGTCTCTCCACGACCGCCAAGGTCACGGGACTGATTGATGAGGAGTTGCTTAATGGTCAGAACTGAACATCTTACCAAAAAAATTAAGAAAGAAAAGAAAAAGGAGGAAAGAGAATAAAGTGTAAATATACAGCTGAATCATTTAAACTGAAGTACATGTATTGGTTTCTTAAATGTATTGACATACAGTTGATTCCCTATGTGCTATATATCTATCTATAAACACACACACACACATGTTTTTTTTTTAGCAAGGCCCTAAGTTTTGTATAACTGTTTGTTACATACAAGCACGCGTGCTCTCACGCACACACTCAGAACACACATACATAACACAATTTCTCTGATGTATTTATTTACACACACACGCTCCGCGCGCGCGCGCGCGCGCACACAACACACACACACACACACACACACACACACACACACACACACACACTACAACACACACACACACACACACACTCACTCTCTCTCTCTCTCTTCTCTCTCTCTCTCCACACACGCCCACAATTTCATAACACTGATACTCAAACTCATTGTACACACACTTACACACACACACACACAAGCATGCACGCACGCACATACACACTCCTACAAGCACACACATCATGCACGGACGTATACACACTTCATACACACACTCTCATACACAACTCACACACACACATACACGCACACACGACACGCACACACACACACACACAAAATTATCCATCAATACATTATGTAATAAAAATGTTTCTAAAAAGTCAAAACTAGTTCCATTAAAGACAATATCAATGATGAATTAAACAACCATTTTTCAAATGTAGCTAATAAAGGTTATAACATGTGACAAGTCAAGCGAAAATGATTTCACTACCTACAAAAATATTATAAATTCAAAACATATTAACTTTACATTTAATTCTCAGCCATGACAAACCTATTGATGTATTAGAAAGTATAAAATGCAAACGAATTCTAGAACTCGTGATCTAGACCAGTTAGATTGCCTGGATTATAAACAACTCGCTAGTCAGGTTATTTGTTGAAAAACACTGACATATTTATATCACTTGTGTATTGAGAAAAAGATGTTTTCTTCAAATTTAAAAGCAAAAAGTTTTACCTGTCATAAAATCAGGAGACTGCTTTTCTCCTTGCAAATTTCAGGCCAATTTCAATTCTCTCTGTACATCTAAACCCATTGAAAAACACATACAAACATCCTAAATTCTTACTTTATAAAAAAACAATCTATTGCACGAGGATCATTCAGGGTTTCGTTAAAACCTATTCTGTCACACTGCTCTAACTCGGATCACTGACTGTCTCCTACACAATAAATGACAATAAGATTACTGGCCTCCTTTTTTGTTGACTTTGAAAAGCATTTGATGTGATCAACACTCTTTGTTATTACGTAAATTAGAATTGTACAAACTGCCCACCTGAAGTTATTATCCAACTACTAGAAATTTTCTGTCCAATAGGCAGCAGCTTGTATCTGTAATAACCATGCATCAGCACTACTACCCATTAGACATGGGGTACCACAAGGCCAAGTATTTGGGACCACTCTTGTTTTCTGTCTATGTAAATGATTTTTACCCTGTCTTATTAATTGTACTGTGGAAATGTTTGCGGATGATACCACTCTCTTTGTAGTGATTCGATTCCAGAGATTAAACTCGCAACTTCAATACAGTATTGACAGATTGATTATTTGGACCTCAATTAAACCACATGTCCTGAAATGCACAAAAAACAAATTGTTGTACGTATCAGCCAAGACAGTAAAGGCAAAAAATGAAATGATAGTTTAACTCTGTTGTTGGATATAACGGAATAGTTGAAGAAGAAGATTGACTCACATAAAATATTAGGTGTTACATTGACAAAAATATGACTTGGTCTGTATCACATAATGGCACTAGGTAAAGCTAGCTCACAGGCTACTTCAATGATCCAAATAAACACTTTCTAAATAATTCATTCTCGAAAAAATATTTTTTTGCCGGTACATTCTTCCAATCATTGACTATGCGTCAACTATTTGGGATCCTGCAGTGGTAAGAACTGAAATTCATTCATCGTTTATATAAAGAGCAGTTAAACTTTTGTTTTATTAAAACAGCACCCTGACAATGAGGATTAATAAGCAAATAATGTCCTGACATTTCGAACCGACTTTTCAATTCAATAAAGTGTGTTTATGCAAAAAAAGTTGTTAATCAAATGCACCTCCAAGAATTACCAAAAGCTTTCTAAGTTAAACCAACATGACACAACCCCCCAACCCCTATTTGCTAACATTTCCAAGACCCAGAAATGACTATATAGATCGAAGCCTCTTGTATCAGGCAGTGACTATGGGAATAATAAACTCCCCCAAAATTTGAAATGTATTAAAAGCAAAAACAGTATTAAACCCCATTCTAAAAATGATATTTATGGAATAAAAGTACAGACACGACTTGTAACTTAAGAGAGTGATTTAAGTGTCATGACGTTATTCTATGTCATTAAAAATCAGATATGACCAAGTTTTCATTATTCTATGAGGTACATTTGTTGTGTAACATTGATCTGTATATGGGTTGATATGATATCAACCCAGCACGCTGAATTGATGTTTGTGGTGGTGTGTCCGCTTTTGTGTAGTGTGTGTGTGTTGTGTGTGTGTGTGTGTGTTGTGTGTGTGTGTACAAGTGTGTGAGTGCATGTGTGTTGTGTAATTGGTTCGGTTTGGTTTTACTTTCTTGCTGTTTGGCCTTTTTATGTTCTTTTGTATTACACATAAATTGTGATTTTTTAGTTTTGTCATGTTAGTTTTCTGGTTCAGTGTTACTAGATGAGCTAATTGTTATTGTGACGTTAGTTACTGCTGGGTGGATTTACATTGCCTGAAATTTATTCTTTGATCGAAGGATTAACCGTTGCTCTGCTCAAACCAAAAAGACGTGTACATGTGTGTTTTAGGACCCAGGGAACGGGAGGGAATGGATTATCTTTGTTATCTTTCTTTGATCTGAATCCAATAGCTGGTGGTTTATTCTTGTTTTTTTTTCTTATATTGGTGTATATTATTGTGTGAAGGGGAATGGGGTGAGGATGTGTATGTGAATGTGTATGTAAGTGTTTAAATGTACATTCAGTTTTTCTCTGTTTATCATCCATTTGTTGTTGTTGTTATTGTTGGTAGTGGTGGGGGTGGGGTTCTGGTTTATTTTGCCTTTTGTTTGTTTTGGGTTTAGGGTGGTTTTCTTGGGGAGGGGGAGGGATATTTTGGATCTTTTTCGTCTTTTGTTAGTTCTATATTGTTCTTCATTTGTCTTGGTGTTATTCTTGTCCTATGCGTAGTTATTGTCGCTGTTGTTGTTGTGTATATATATTTGTGTTTGTTTGATGTTTATTTCCTTGTTGAGGTTTGTTTCTTGTTGTTTCATCTTATGTTGTGGTTTTATTCAGTTGTTTGTTGGTTGAAGGTTTTGTGTGTACATGTCGTGTGTGAGGGGGGGGGGGGGGGGAGGGAAGCGTTGGTGTTGGTTTTTAAAAATTTTTATTCTGTTTTGTCTTCTTTGTTTGTTTTGGTATTGTTTTTATATTGTTGCTTGTTTGTTTGTGTTATGACGGATATTTTTTTTTCAAGATTTTTGAATTATTTGAATTGTATGGTCTCATATTTTTCAGGGGTTTTTGGTTAGTGTTTTAATTCCACATATGCATAGGTTATTGGTTTTTTTTGTTTGAATTGTTATTGTTTACCATAGATTAGGTTTTTTATTCTATGTCAGCAATATACATTATCTTTTTTTTCTCGCTTTTTTTTCGTTCTTTAGATAGATGGGTGATGAAAAAAAGCAAATGCAATGCTTTATCAATGTAACATCTGAAAATAAAAGTGACTCTTGACTTTTGACTTTGACACACACACACACACACACACACACACACGGGACGGGATAGCTAGTGGTTAGAACATTGCGCTCGCAAGCTGACGACCCGGGTTCGATTCCCCTTCAAGGGGATTATTTTCCCTGGAGTTTAACATCAGTTGCCAACTCACACTCCCCCAAAAGTCTTCGATAAGACTATAAACCGAGGTCCCGTGTGTGACGCACGCAGAACATCTTGCGCACACGTTTAAATCTGTTCCGCTTTTCGTAAGAGTAGGCCATTGTTGGCCGGTTGGGAACAGATGGACAAAATTACAAAAACGGCATACAACACGGGGATCGGGATGTAAAAAAGCACATAAGTGCTTATTCCATATCCCCAATTATAAAAGAATAAAAATAAAATACATAAATAAATAAACACCAATCGTCTGATAATCACTTTTTGGGGCAAGGACGTTAAACTGAAGAACACACACACAACACACAACACACACCCACACACACACACAACACACACTGTAGAAATTAAGTCACCTACAATAGGGAAACAAAACAGACATGCAGACAGGAAAAAATAGTAGGTGGCGCTGCTTTTTTGTGGCGACGCGCTCTCCCTGGAGGGCATCCTGAATTTCACGAAGAGAAATCTGCTGTGACTTAAAGTGGTATGCAATGCAATGCAATAGTTTGCAGTTTCTCCTTTAGTCTGGTCTGTTTTTTCCAGACAAGGTCATGCTGCTTATGACGGTCTGTTTCCAATGAAAGCAACCACATGGACAACTGTACTAATCCTCCACAACAGACAAGCTTCTGTCTCTAGCTACAGACATTCTGCCAGCCTTTCTGAAGGCAAGGAACACACCATATTACCGCTCATTCAGCAGTACTGTACGTGTATCAGGAGATAGAAAACTAAGCCAGGGGGGGGGCCCAAATAAAAAAAAAACCCCAAAACTAGCCTCTGAATTATGCATGTGAATACAAGAAGCATTAAACATAAAATAGTTTTATTAAAAGCAGAGAACGGTAATTTTGATGTGTTTACCGTGGTAGGAACATGGCTTTCTGATACAGACTATATATGTATATGTTTGTCCGTTGTTTTCGACGATGACCTCCAAAACAGCAGAAGAGGCAGCTGCTGTTTCCGACATTGGGCAGAAATTTGATTATTGTGGAGTTGCCTTGACCACCAAAACACATCCCCACTCTCTCGGCCTATGAGGCTTACGGACAGTCAGCGTTGGAGATGTTCTCCCAAAGGCAAACTAGCTCCAGGGCTTGCTGCACATATGGATGTGGAAGTCAAGCCTCCTAGTAGAGAGTCACAGTCGATCACTAAAGACTTAAGCTGTAAAGTGGAATTCTATGAGTGGGAAAGGGATTGATCATACAGCCTCTCACTTTGCTGTTGCCCTAAGCATCACGGGTTTAATCAAGGACTGTGATAAAGCGCAGGCGCTGAAGGCATTAAGGTTGCCCCCAGAATCCGGTGTTCCCAGGCGGTCTTCCATCCAAGTACTAACTAGCCGGACGCTGTTTTACTTCCGTGATCGGACGAGAACCGGTGCTCTCGGCGCGGTATGGCCGTTGGCTATAGTTCAATATTGCTGCCAAACTTTCAACCACCAGTCAGTCATGGGACAGACCTAATGATCCCATGGGGTGTTGCCGTATTGTCTATGTAAAAGACTGTTATCTCAATTGGAAACCAGAACAGAATGCATGTATAGTGGTCTGCAGCAGCCTATGGATAGAAACTAAAGTTAGACAATCAAGTTACTAAGTGGATCTTTCTATGACCTCCTTGTTCAGATGGTAAATTACTAGAACTTAATCGAGAAAGTATTTGTAGAGTTTAATGTCACGTTAGGGGACGGGATAGCTCAGTGTCGAGCACTCGCTTTCCCCAGCCAAGTTAAGCAGCGTCGAGCGTTCGTGTTATCCAGTTGCATGGGTGACCGGTTTGCGGGCCTTGGCTTCAGTTACAGTTCCCCAGTTCACCCAGCTGTAAATGTGGTATCTGCCCTCTTTAGGGTTCAGGGAAGGTAAAGCAGCGAGGCGAGAGGAGATGGGCGCCGCCCTCAATATGCTGGCTAGAGAGTTGGGTCTCTGACGCCTCGCTCCCCTACGACCTTTAGGTTATGGGGACTCCTTTACTTTTTACTTTTTTTTCAATGTCACTTTCATCTAGAGGCTTGATTCTTTAGTGACCTCAACCACAGGTTGTCAAGCACGGCCTTGCAGCATGTCATTGGCCATAACGCATCGCGTTAGTTGACTCAGGTAGTTACAGAATGAACATGTCAAGGATTTGAAATTCAAGTACAACCTGTCTGGACCTGTTCATCACCCAAAGTCTTGTTGTCTAAATCAACTGGGTCTTGCCAGAGTCTTGAAGTGACCCTTGTGCCATTGTTCAAAATGCTGGCGGCTAAAAAGCAGATATTTAAAAGCAACATTATTCAGCATGATAATTTTAACGGACGTACGCCAGAAGCGTACAGTGGTTAAAACCATTCATTTCCTTGAAGTGGTGAGTTTTATTCGAGGCGGTGTTTGGGGAATTAAGGTAGGATTTTTCTATCTTCCCAAGTCAAATTCAGGTACAGACTGCCTGTGCCTTAATTCCCTCTTTATAATATAATTACAATAATAATATATGGAATTTATATAGCGCTGTATCTTGCTCAGACAAATCAAGCGCTTGCACTCACTCATTCTTACCCAGTCATTGATGCCAATAGCAAGTAATAGTTCTAACAAGTCAAATGGCACACACACACACACACACACGTTATACACTTTGCAGGGTGATGGAATTTTTGGACTGGTGAAATGCAAGGATAGCTATTGAAATGAAACAGGAGAGGAAATTCTTAGGTATGAAACAAATATGGTCTTGAGAACAGATTTAAAAGGTCACAAGAAGGCCTTTGGCGAAGAGAGATAGGGAGGCCATTCCAAAATCGAATGGGCCAGAACAGAGAACGAGGGCGGGACGGCCACAGTGGGATGGTTGAATTAGTGTTTGAAGCACAAGTAATCTGCTAGCAGAGCGACGGGGACGAGTGAAGGGGTGTACAGGTGGAGACATTCACAGAGGTAGGAAGGTTGGTGTTTGTGGAGACATTTGTAACAGAGAGTACTGATCTTATAGTTTATTCTTTGTGGCACAGGCAGCCAGTGGAGCGATCGCTAAGAGAGGGTAATGTGCTAGATTTTTTCTTTCTGAGGACTAGTCGAGCTGCAGAGTTTTAATACGTTGGAAGGGAGTGGATAGATGATGCTGGGCTAGACCAGCCAAAAGAGATTGCAATAGTCCAGACGTGAAAGAATGGAGAGATGCCACGAGTTTTGATGTTGCGTTGTGGACGGGTTACTTGGCGAATGGCATAATACGTATGCATGTATATACCACATGCAGAGGATCCAAATATGCTGTTAAAAGATCCTGTAATTCATGTCAGCGTTTGGTTGGGGTTACGAAAACACGATTTACCCTACTTTCATCCGAAGTAAGAATGCGGCTACCTAACGGTGGGCCCAAACTGGTTGCATATTTTATGCTAAATCTGTGTGTCTATGTGTGTGTCGGCGTTGTGTGTGTGTGTGGTTATGCTTTCAAAGTCATTTAGGTTCTCACAATTAGTAGGTGACATTAGACTGGGCAAAAAGGGATTTAAGGGGGGGAGGGAGGGGAGGGAAGGGAGCGGGTTTGTGAGGAGGAAGGATCTCAAGTGGTTGATAAATGCTGAAAAATAGCAAGAACTTTGCCTTACAATAACTTTGAACTGCTTGTTAAAAAAATATCAAATGACAAACAAATCCATACTAACTCTCCCCCCAATCCCCTGCTCCCCCCCGCCACTAGCAACAACTCGGAAATAGAGTCCATAAAACGTAGAATCTTGGCTAAACAATATGTAATAAACAGGTGGAAATAATAGGCTGGATTACAGCCCCCTTGAAACGTTTCAAAGAAAAAGTAATCACAACGCAAAATCAACTGAAACAATGACAACACTGATTAAACAAGAAAATAACCACCACCAAAAGGGGATATTATAGATAGTTATACAAACTCAACCCTGCAAAACATTTCGCGCTCGTGCAGTTCGTTGTAAACTAACTCAGAATGGGTAAAAATATAAAACAAAAATTATAATTATAGTCAATGATAACAGAAATTCAATCACTGGAATAACTATTCAGATATTGGTTGTAGTGTTCATTCCCATCTGTGTTACGTGGTGAAAAAAATGAGATACAGTTTCCAAAAAAATGGATTCCATAATTACCACTTATAGGAAATGTTCTAGTTTTTTTAATGATAACGAATTTATTTCAGATCTATTAAATTCACTTTAAACCATGTATATCAGTGTACTACCCTAATCAGTCATATTTGATTTTCACTTATTTTTTTAATCTATTCTTTTTATATCGAGATACTTGATATAAGCACTTATGTGCTTTTTTACATCAGTCGTGTGTATGGGTTTGTAAATTTTGTAATCTGTTCCCACCGGCAACAATGGCCTACTCTTACGAAAAGCGGAAGAGGATTTTTTTACCGTAGGGTGCGAGATGTTCTGCGTGCGTTGCACACGGGGCCTCGGTTGATAGTCTCATCGAGGACTTTTGGGAGAGTGGAGTCTGCACTGAGGTTAACTCCAGGGGAAAAATATCCCTTGAACGGGAATCGAACCCTGGTGTCAGTTGCGAGCACAATGTTCTGACCACTGGGCCTATCCCGCCCCCGTAGAACTTGGTACAATATTTATTCTGTACTGCCAAACAATACATCTATCATTGAAAGTGTATAGTAACAGACCTATACTTCATGTATTCATCAACAGATTAAGATACAGATATTTACTGAGGAATATATTTCTGAGGAATATATTCTCGTAAGAACTTAATACACATAACAAGTTCATTATTTAGATGGATTCCATATCAACCTCTGTTTTGATACAGTAGTCAAAACAGTCAGCATTTGTGAATATCAAGTTGTCTACGGTCTCCAGTGGAGGCCTTCTGTGAAAAAAAAATTAACACTATAGTACAAATGTGTAATAAAAACGCAGTCCAAACCTGATTCGGTTTTAGTGCACAGAAAGTATAGCAAAACCCATTCAGGTCATACCTGTATTGAGCTGCGTGCTCATTTGGGACTCTCGTATCAGTCTGTTGCTGTATGGTAGTCCCTCTTTTCTCTCTGTCTGCCTACTGTACAGTCTCTCTCTCTCTCTCTCTCTCTCTCTCTCTCTCTCTCTCTCTCTCTTCTCTATCTCTCTCTCTCTCTCACTTCACTCAAATATATTTATATGTTTTGTATCCTTAGTAACTGTGCAATGTAAAAAAATAACCTGAATAAAAAAAGTTTAAAATATACAGAAAAACTATGTTTCAATATTTTTTTTACAGTAGTTATAAAAGCATGTTCCCCTTCAGACAAAAGAGTCAACTACCATTCTAAACATCCATGGCTAACAAAAGAAGTATCAAAACATAGTATCAAAGAGATTATCTTGTGACAAAGGGAAGGGATCAGAATATAAAAAGCAAAAACAATTATGTAACCTACCTCCTCCCAGCTGAAAAAAAAGAAATATTCGAAGATTAATCAACAAAAGAAAACAGCAAGTCTGTATGGAAAGCTGTAAGCTTCTTACCAAAAAAAGAATAATAAATAAATCAAACAAAACGTTTTAGATGAAACTCTGCTGATGCCTTACACCACCACTTTACAACAATCTCCAGTTAATAATAATAATAATAAAATAATGTGTATGGAAACTTATATAGCGTATATCTTGCAAAAACAATTTCAAAGCGCTCTTGTATACAACACCCCATACCATACAATCAAAACCAATTAACAGAGTTGGGACAAATTCAACCTGTACGCCCAACACGCGCGCGCGCGCTGCGCGCGCGCTCGCATGACGGTTGTACACAAACAGTACACTTTGGCAGGGTGGTGGGATTTCGGTGTTGAAGGCAGGGACAATTTTGAGATGAAAGAGGAGGGACGATTCTTAGGTTTGGAATAAATATGTCTTGAGTGGATTTAAAGTGTCATCAGTAAACTTTTGGCAAAGGAGAAGAGGTGAGGTCATTCCAGGATCACCTGGACCAGAAACAGTGAAGAGTGACCGCCAACAGTGGATCTGGTTGAATCTTGGTATTCATAGCATGGGTATCTGCAGCAGAGCGGATTGGGAACGAGAAAGGAGTGGGTTGGTTGAAGCATGTTACAGAGGTAGAAATGTTTTGTGGAGACCACTTGTAAGAGGTATGATCTTATTGCTTACTCTCTGTGACACAGAGCTGCAGAGTTGTGTATGGTTTGAAGGGAGTGGATTGATGATGCTGGAAGAACCAGCCAGGTAAGAGAATTGCATTAGTCCAGACATGAAAGGAATGAGAGACGCCCACTAGTTTGGATGTTGCATCGTGGACAGGTTACTTTCGGAATTGCCCTAAGACACAGTTATTGTAGTAACCATGATGGAAGGTCTGTGGGTGATGAACTTTTGCATTGAGAGTGTGTTGTTAATAACGACCCCAAGTTATTCACAGCAGTGGATAGTGGGGAATTGATGATTGCTGAATTTATTGAAGCTGTTTTGACGGGAGAGAGTTCGAGTTTAGGTTTCTACGAGCGTGGTTTTGGTTTTATCTGCGTTTAGCTGTAATTGTTCTATATCATCCTGTTTTGTATATCTTGAAGGCTGTACTCTATAAATTTATAATTATGTCAAGAGAGATGGCAGGATTTTCTGGTGTATCACTACTAAGAATCTGAGTCATCGTAATAGAAATGATGGTTTGATCTGATGACAGTTTATTATATGTGAATGAGAGCAGTAGTTGTAGAGATGTGAAAATAACAGGGCCCAGACTGATCCCTTTGGAACTCCCCATTCCAGTTTTTGCCAGGTGATGGTGAATCTTGTTTACTTGTACCTGTGTACAATCGGCCTGTAGGTACGAAGTTAAAGGTGAGGACTGTGCCTGTATATGCCAAACGTGTTTGGAGATGGGACAGAAAGAATGAATGGTCTATAGTGTTCAAAGGCTCTGCAGATAAGCTCGAGAAGAGTGAGGAATGGAGATTTACTGAGTCAGAAGTATGTAGAAGCGTGTTTAACGTGTGGACTAGGCGGTTTCAGTGCTGTGGTTGGTGTGGTAGGCAGACTTATCAAATAATAACCAGCCATAACCCAAAACCTAATGACTTGATTGTGTATTTATTTATTTTTCATTCTATTTTTACTTTTTATCTCGAGGATAATGGAATAAGCATTTATGTCTTTTTTACTTCCAGTCCCCGTGTGTATGCGGTTTTGTAAATTCTGTCATATGTTCCCATCGGCACACAATGGCGCATGGCCCATCTTACAAAACAGCAGAAACAGGATTTAACGTGGGCGCAAGATATCTGCGTGCGTTTGCACACAGGCCTTTGGTTTATAGTCTCATCCGAAGGGCTTTTGGGGAGAGTAGAGTCTGCACTGATGTTAAATCAGGGGAAAATTATCCCCTTGAACGGGGGAATTGAACCGGGGTCGTCTGAATGTGGAGCCACAAATGTTCTAATCCACTAGGTCTATTCCCGTCCCCCATCTAGGCAATGTTTTTGAGTCTTCCGCTGCAACAAAATCATCAATTCGAACTAAGATATTCCATGTATGAGTGTACATGAAAGTATTTTTGCTGTGAAAAGTTATGAAGCAACAGCAACTTGTTGGCCTAGTGGTTTGAATGGCAAAATCCTGAAAATTTAGCTGCACCAGTTATAGCTGAGACACTAACATACATCTATAATTTTGTATAAGCAAAAAATATCTTTCCAAATATGTTTAAACAGAATAGTTTTATTCCTGTCTTTGTATAATTCAGGAGATCGAACCAACCCCTCTTAATTATAGACCCCTCTCAATTCCATCTGTCCTTCAAAACCTTAGAGAAACACATTAATAATTGCCTACTTACCCATTTAATGAAAATAGCCTCATTCACCCAATCAGTCTTGGAGTTCAGAGCAATCAATCAGCCACACTGCCTTTGTAAAAACTTATACAAGATGGTTAGTTAATACGACTAAAAAGGAATAATTTACTGAGTTCTTTAATAGATTTTGCAAAAGGCTTTTGATGTTATTCGACCACAATTCTGATAATAAGGAACAACTTGTATATATTACAAACCTAATTTGATACTTCAATCTTATACATTCCTTCCTTTCTAACAGACAACAAAAAACTTTAAATATAAATTTCGACATTTGTAACCAAATACATTTGGTGTCACAACAGATGCCGACAAGACTTCAGAACTAGCGCACTCATTACATGTTGGTCTCAGATCCATGAAGGCAAACAAGATTCTCAGATCAAGCAGTGAGTGAGGACCCAGTCACTCTAATGGGAAGGAGCTTTGAGGAAGTGGGACATTCATGGTACCTGGGTAGCATCATTAACATGCTCAGGGGGCACAGACGCAGACGTCAGAGCATGATTTGGCAAGGCGACGTGCAGCGTACTTGCAGTGAAGAACATTGGAGCTCAAGGTGTGGTGGACCGCACATAGATCAGGCTGTTCAACTCCAACGTCAAGTCAGTCCTTACTATATGGAGCGGAGACATGGAGGACAACAAAGACACATCAAGAAAGTGCAGACCTTCATCAACAGCTGCATGAGAACGAATCCTCCAGATCCACTGGCCGCACCCATCCAGCAACGCCAGGACCTGTGGCAACGTACCCAACCAGCTGCCAGTCGAAATGAATCGGCGCAGGGAGGGGATGATGGGACACACTCTGAGGAAAGCAGCCAGCAAACATCTAGGCAGGCACTATCATGGAACCCCAGGGAAAACGAAAAAGAGGAAGGCCAAGAAACACCTGGCGACGTACTTGAGGCAGATCCAGAAAGATGGGATATACCTGGAGACAGCTGGAGGAATTGCCCAGGACAGAGGACTCTGGCGGACTGTTGTCGGCGGCCTATGCTCCAGGGGGAGTGATGGCCTAAGTAAGTAAGTAACATTTGGTGTCCCACAGGTTATATTCTGGGTCCCCTATTACTTGTATATTTACATGAATGATCTTCCCTTATTTACGAAAGGCTTCCTGTTATCTATTTGCAGATGACTACCACTATGATATTAACCATGCTAACTCTTGTTGAGTCTTTGCATTCGCAAGAAGATATAAAAATATATTCGGGAATGGCCCTCTCTCTTGAAACCTTAGGGCCCTTAATCCAAAGAAAAACCAAATTTATGATTCTTTCCACTAGGCAGAAAATGACAGAGCCTTAATATCGATGTAACATTCTCTATATTGGCAATGAATAATTGAAGTACTCAAATTTCACAAACTTTTTGATAATAACTCTTGATAACAACATATATATGTCTGCCCACATCCAAAAACTCTCAAGAAACCTTGCCTTAAAAAAAAAATACAACTCTTAGTTAAGATAACAAACAATGCTTTAAATATGCATGCCAGAAAAATATTCTTTATTATTACATTCAATAACCATGATTATGGCATTACACTGTGGGATATGACCAGTACAATTATAATTAATAGTGTGGGTGCATAAATGTGCCCTTAATTTTAAGCTTATCCTAAACTATTGTATTTTTAAACAGTTGATGACCATTTAGATATCAAATATTCCCCTTAAGTCCAAATTCTCTTCAATTAAATGAGTTTTGATGCATAAGATATTGTATGGAAATGCCCCATCTTTGTTGCAACAGCATATTTCACACTAAATGATTGTAGACACTTTCATTTAATGATCTGTCTACCTCAGTTCAGACTACATTTTTAAAGGTATTATAGCCATGAATGTAGCATTGTAAGACTAATGCACCAGTGGATATAAAGCACGATCATTTTATATTGTTTAAGTAGAAAGGAGAGGCAGTACCTCATAGGTTTGCATTACGGGCATCACATCAGGATACAAAATTATAGTCAGATTTAGAAGCAAGGGAACCTAACTGCATTTTAGCAGGGTAAACTTAAGGGACAAAAACTCTTTTCCTCCTCATGCTAAAGCTCCTCGCCGACTAAAACGTAAATGAAAAAGTTTAACGATAACTAATATTTTGCGTCTGTTGTATGCTCTCCATAAAGATAGATCATTACAACTTCGGTTACTACTTAGCCTATTGTGTGTACTTTTGATACACCATGTTGTTTAATACCCCTAAAACCACTTAACCAAACTTTATAGGGAGTTTATCTTAACACCAACGGCGCTTAAATCCAGCATCACAGAGCCAGAACAAGAACCTTACCTGGAGCTGAATAGGCAGCGACCACGACCTTGTGTGCTGGTAGTCAAAATGAAACTGAGAAAAAACAAACAGCTGCAAACCCACGTATCTAATTTGACGTGGACAAACTGAAAATCAGAAGTCGAGGAGATTTCCAAGCTAATGCTGGCGGACGTTTTGCGGGGCATTTACCCTCTGGACAATGACATTCAATGACCTCACAACAACTTAATGAGCATTCTGAGAAACAGCGATGAGGTACTCGGTCGTCAGAGGAATAAACACCAGCCCATGGCCTACAATGAACTTCTTGGACCTCCTGCGTTACAAGAAGAGCTCTGAAACCAACCAGGTCTTCCAACCCTAAAGAATACCGGGAGGCCAACAATTTGTTGAAGAAGTCAATGTTAAGGCCAGAGTGAAGTGGTTCAGTGATCAATGTGATGAGACGAAAAAAGCATGAAGTGGGGCAACAGTTATTTAAAAGGCATACGATCACCTGAGAAACTCACAAAACTACTATCAAACCAAATCATCAGTCATTGAAGACAGATTCCGGAAAACCTCCTCACAGAAAGCTCAGCTGCATTGAACAGTGTGGTCTGAGTATAGTCAATATACATCTACCCAATCAACCTGACAAGGCATAATAGAAGAGGAAGCATCAACATCAAGGGTTACCCTCGCCATTTACCTTACTGGTGTGCAGAAGTGAGAAGCCATCCGCAGTTTACCAGTAGGAAAGTCCCCCAGGAGCAGACAAAATACAGCCAGAAGTCTGCTCACGCATGGTGGCGAAACAGTCATCCAGAACATGTTACAGCTATTGTCAGAGATTTGGGAGACAAATCAGTGCCGAAGAATGGACACAATCATCATCATACCCCTGGACCAAGAGGGGAATTTACGCCAATGCCCAAAACTATAGAACAATCAGCCTCATCAGCCATCAGCACCGTTCATGCTCAAAGTTATTTTTGATCGACTCAAGATGGAGGCAGAAGAAAACACTTGCAGAGGGTACAAGCTGGGTTCAGGGCAGGCAGGAGCACAATCGAACAGATTTTAACTGCCACATCCTGATGAAAAACTATCTTCACTCAGAGAGACCTGTTCACAACTTCATCGACTTCAGAAGGCTTTCGACAAGTGTATCGCACGGAAGGCCTGTGCAGGGTCCTCAGAATTGTTTGGCATTGAAGAAGGACATAGTGCAAACCATTTCAAGCACTATACAACACCGCAAGCAGTGCAGTCCTTCTGAAAATCAGGTCGGAGACTACTCAAAAACCACAGTTGGGGCTCCGACAGGATGCCTGTTATCTCCACCTGTTTAATCTGTTATTGGAAAAACATTATGAGAGAGGGACCTCCATGACTTCCACTCTCCATATCCATTGGCGGCAGACCCCAACAACTTTGCGGTTTGCCAATGACCTTGACCTCATGGGCGGAAGTAACACAGAGCTGCAAGATCTTACGACCAGATTGAAGAACAGAGCTGGAGCATATGGGATGGATGGTGAGCTGGAGAAAAGGCTAAGTACTTGTGAAAAGCATGAGCAACGCCATGCTATAATTTACATTGAACGCCAGCAACTGGAGAGTAGACGCTTTTAAATACCATGACGCTACACTCACAAAGAGGCGATCGGACGGACAGAAATCAAAAGTCAGACCTAGCCATTGGCAACATCTTCAATGACAAAACTCCAACCATATGCGAAAAGTAAAGAGATCAATTTCACACTAAACTAAAGCTCTACGAAGCCCTATTCAGACCTATCCTGCTGTAGGGAAGAGAAACTGGGACATTGAGCTGCTGGAAACAGCAAAGCGATTCCTTAGTCATTTGAACAAATGCCATAGAAAACTTCTGGGCATATCCTGGATGAGACACGAAACACCAATGAATTTGTCTAGAGTCCATTAAACACGGCTGACAGGTCAACAGGAACCCCTTCTCACCCATCGTCAAGAAGGAAAAAGGTGACATGGTTCGGCACGTCACCCGCACACAACACTTGCAAAAACAGTACTGAATGGAACACTCGAATCGGTGGCAGAAAGAGGGGATGACAAGAACAGTCATGGATGGACAACATAGAGCATGGACAGGATGAATGACTCGGCAATACTGCGCAGAGCCGAGGACCGGAAGGAGGTGGAGGCTTACCACGGCATCGTCTTTCGGTCTCTCCACGACCGCCAAGGTCACGGGACTG
Source organism: Rapana venosa (assembly GCA_028751875.1). Lineage (NCBI taxonomy): Eukaryota > Metazoa > Mollusca > Gastropoda > Neogastropoda > Muricidae > Rapana > Rapana venosa. Next base: position 6,190,155 of record CM054146.1, read on the forward strand.
ATGATGATGAGTTGCTTAATGGCAGAACTGAACATCTTACCAAAAAAATTAAGAAAGAAAAGAAAAAGGAGGAAAGAGAATAAAGTGTAAATATACAGCTGAATCATTTAAACTGAAGTACATGTATTGGTTTCTTAAATGTATTGACATACAGTTGATTCCCTATGTGCTATATATCTATCTATAAACACACACACACACATGTTTTTTTTTTAGCAAGGCCCTAAGTTTTGTATAACTGTTTGTTACATACAAGCACGCGTGCTCTCACGCACACACTCAGAACACACATACATAACACAATTTCTCTGATGTATTTATTTACACACACACGCTCCGCGCGCGCGCGCGCGCGCACACAACACACACACACACACACACACACACACACACACACACACACACACTACAACACACACACACACACACACACTCACTCTCTCTCTCTCTCTTCTCTCTCTCTCTCCACACACGCCCACAATTTCATAACACTGATACTCAAACTCATTGTACACACACTTACACACACACACACACAAGCATGCACGCACGCACATACACACTCCTACAAGCACACACATCATGCACGGACGTATACACACTTCATACACACACTCTCATACACAACTCACACACACACATACACGCACACACGACACGCACACACACACACACACAAAATTATCCATCAATACATTATGTAATAAAAATGTTTCTAAAAAGTCAAAACTAGTTCCATTAAAGACAATATCAATGATGAATTAAACAACCATTTTTCAAATGTAGCTAATAAAGGTTATAACATGTGACAAGTCAAGCGAAAATGATTTCACTACCTACAAAAATATTATAAATTCAAAACATATTAACTTTACATTTAATTCTCAGCCATGACAAACCTATTGATGTATTAGAAAGTATAAAATGCAAACGAATTCTAGAACTCGTGATCTAGACCAGTTAGATTGCCTGGATTATAAACAACTCGCTAGTCAGGTTATTTGTTGAAAAACACTGACATATTTATATCACTTGTGTATTGAGAAAAAGATGTTTTCTTCAAATTTAAAAGCAAAAAGTTTTACCTGTCATAAAATCAGGAGACTGCTTTTCTCCTTGCAAATTTCAGGCCAATTTCAATTCTCTCTGTACATCTAAACCCATTGAAAAACACATACAAACATCCTAAATTCTTACTTTATAAAAAAACAATCTATTGCACGAGGATCATTCAGGGTTTCGTTAAAACCTATTCTGTCACACTGCTCTAACTCGGATCACTGACTGTCTCCTACACAATAAATGACAATAAGATTACTGGCCTCCTTTTTTGTTGACTTTGAAAAGCATTTGATGTGATCAACACTCTTTGTTATTACGTAAATTAGAATTGTACAAACTGCCCACCTGAAGTTATTATCCAACTACTAGAAATTTTCTGTCCAATAGGCAGCAGCTTGTATCTGTAATAACCATGCATCAGCACTACTACCCATTAGACATGGGGTACCACAAGGCCAAGTATTTGGGACCACTCTTGTTTTCTGTCTATGTAAATGATTTTTACCCTGTCTTATTAATTGTACTGTGGAAATGTTTGCGGATGATACCACTCTCTTTGTAGTGATTCGATTCCAGAGATTAAACTCGCAACTTCAATACAGTATTGACAGATTGATTATTTGGACCTCAATTAAACCACATGTCCTGAAATGCACAAAAAACAAATTGTTGTACGTATCAGCCAAGACAGTAAAGGCAAAAAATGAAATGATAGTTTAACTCTGTTGTTGGATATAACGGAATAGTTGAAGAAGAAGATTGACTCACATAAAATATTAGGTGTTACATTGACAAAAATATGACTTGGTCTGTATCACATAATGGCACTAGGTAAAGCTAGCTCACAGGCTACTTCAATGATCCAAATAAACACTTTCTAAATAATTCATTCTCGAAAAAATATTTTTTTGCCGGTACATTCTTCCAATCATTGACTATGCGTCAACTATTTGGGATCCTGCAGTGGTAAGAACTGAAATTCATTCATCGTTTATATAAAGAGCAGTTAAACTTTTGTTTTATTAAAACAGCACCCTGACAATGAGGATTAATAAGCAAATAATGTCCTGACATTTCGAACCGACTTTTCAATTCAATAAAGTGTGTTTATGCAAAAAAAGTTGTTAATCAAATGCACCTCCAAGAATTACCAAAAGCTTTCTAAGTTAAACCAACATGACACAACCCCCCAACCCCTATTTGCTAACATTTCCAAGACCCAGAAATGACTATATAGATCGAAGCCTCTTGTATCAGGCAGTGACTATGGGAATAATAAACTCCCCCAAAATTTGAAATGTATTAAAAGCAAAAACAGTATTAAACCCCATTCTAAAAATGATATTTATGGAATAAAAGTACAGACACGACTTGTAACTTAAGAGAGTGATTTAAGTGTCATGACGTTATTCTATGTCATTAAAAATCAGATATGACCAAGTTTTCATTATTCTATGAGGTACATTTGTTGTGTAACATTGATCTGTATATGGGTTGATATGATATCAACCCAGCACGCTGAATTGATGTTTGTGGTGGTGTGTCCGCTTTTGTGTAGTGTGTGTGTGTTGTGTGTGTGTGTGTGTGTTGTGTGTGTGTGTACAAGTGTGTGAGTGCATGTGTGTTGTGTAATTGGTTCGGTTTGGTTTTACTTTCTTGCTGTTTGGCCTTTTTATGTTCTTTTGTATTACACATAAATTGTGATTTTTTAGTTTTGTCATGTTAGTTTTCTGGTTCAGTGTTACTAGATGAGCTAATTGTTATTGTGACGTTAGTTACTGCTGGGTGGATTTACATTGCCTGAAATTTATTCTTTGATCGAAGGATTAACCGTTGCTCTGCTCAAACCAAAAAGACGTGTACATGTGTGTTTTAGGACCCAGGGAACGGGAGGGAATGGATTATCTTTGTTATCTTTCTTTGATCTGAATCCAATAGCTGGTGGTTTATTCTTGTTTTTTTTTCTTATATTGGTGTATATTATTGTGTGAAGGGGAATGGGGTGAGGATGTGTATGTGAATGTGTATGTAAGTGTTTAAATGTACATTCAGTTTTTCTCTGTTTATCATCCATTTGTTGTTGTTGTTATTGTTGGTAGTGGTGGGGGTGGGGTTCTGGTTTATTTTGCCTTTTGTTTGTTTTGGGTTTAGGGTGGTTTTCTTGGGGAGGGGGAGGGATATTTTGGATCTTTTTCGTCTTTTGTTAGTTCTATATTGTTCTTCATTTGTCTTGGTGTTATTCTTGTCCTATGCGTAGTTATTGTCGCTGTTGTTGTTGTGTATATATATTTGTGTTTGTTTGATGTTTATTTCCTTGTTGAGGTTTGTTTCTTGTTGTTTCATCTTATGTTGTGGTTTTATTCAGTTGTTTGTTGGTTGAAGGTTTTGTGTGTACATGTCGTGTGTGAGGGGGGGGGGGGGGGGAGGGAAGCGTTGGTGTTGGTTTTTAAAAATTTTTATTCTGTTTTGTCTTCTTTGTTTGTTTTGGTATTGTTTTTATATTGTTGCTTGTTTGTTTGTGTTATGACGGATATTTTTTTTTCAAGATTTTTGAATTATTTGAATTGTATGGTCTCATATTTTTCAGGGGTTTTTGGTTAGTGTTTTAATTCCACATATGCATAGGTTATTGGTTTTTTTTGTTTGAATTGTTATTGTTTACCATAGATTAGGTTTTTTATTCTATGTCAGCAATATACATTATCTTTTTTTTCTCGCTTTTTTTTCGTTCTTTAGATAGATGGGTGATGAAAAAAAGCAAATGCAATGCTTTATCAATGTAACATCTGAAAATAAAAGTGACTCTTGACTTTTGACTTTGACACACACACACACACACACACACACACAGGGGACGGGATAGCCTAGTGGTTAGAACATTGCGCTCGCAAGTCTGACGACCCGGGTTCGATTCCCCTTCAAGGGGATTATTTTCCCCTGGAGTTAACATCAGTGCCAACTCCACACTCCCCAAAAGTCCTTCGGATAAGACTATAAACCGAGGTCCCGTGTGTGACGCACGCAGAACATCTTGCGCACACGTTTAAATCTGTTCCGCTTTTCGTAAGAGTAGGCCATTGTTGGCCGGTTGGGAACAGATGGACAAAATTACAAAAACGGCATACAACACGGGGATCGGGATGTAAAAAAGCACATAAGTGCTTATTCCATATCCCCAATTATAAAAGAATAAAAATAAAATACATAAATAAATAAACACCAATCGTCTGATAATCACTTTTTGGGGCAAGGACGTTAAACTGAAGAACACACACACAACACACAACACACACCCACACACACACACAACACACACGGCGGTGTTGCCGTATGTCATGTAAAAGAAATGTATATCTCAATTGTAAACCAAGAACAGAATGCATGTATGTGGTCCTGCAGCCCTATGGATAGAAACTAAAGTAGAACAATCAAGTTTACTAATTGGATCTTTCTATGGACCTCCTTGTTCAGTGGTAAATTACTAGAACTTAATCGAAGAAAGTATTTGTAGAGTTTAATGTCACTTAGGGGACGGGATAGCTCAGTGGTCGGAGCACTCGCTTTCCCCCAGCCAAGTTAAGCAGCGTCGAGCGTGGTTACCAGTTGCATGGGTGACCGTTTGCGCGCCTTGGCTTCAGTACAGTTCCCCCAGTTCACCCAGCTGTAAATGGGTACCTGCCCTCTTTAGGGTCAGGGAAGGTAAAGCAGCGAGGGAGAGGAGATGGGCGCCGCCCTCAATATGCTGGCCCTAGAGAAGTTGAGGTCTCTGACGCCTCGCTCCCCTACGACCTTATAGGTTATGGGACTCCTTTACCTTTTACTTTTTTTCAATGTCACTTCATCTAGAGGCTTGATTCTTAGTGACCTCAACACAGGTTTTCAAGGCACGGCCTTGCAGCTTGTCATTGGCATAACGCATCGCTGTTAGTTGACACAGGTAGTTACAGAACCTACAAGGATTAAAATTCAAGTAAAACCTGTCTGGACCTGTTCATCACCCAAAGTCTTGATGTCATAACATCAACTGAGGTCTTGCCAGCAGTCTGAAGTGACCCCTTGTGCCATTGTTCAAAATGCTGTCGCTAAAAGCAGATAATTTAAAAGAACAATATTCAGCTATGATAATTTAAACGGACGTACGCCAGAGCCGAGTGGTTAAAACCATTCGATTTCCTTGAAGTGGTGAGTTTTAATCGAGGCGGTGTTTGGGGAATTAAAGGTAGGGATTTTTACTATCTCCCAAGTCAAATTCAGGTACAGACCTGCCAGTGCCTTAATTCCCTTCTTGTATAATAATAAATAACAATAATAATAAATGGAATTTATATAGCGCTGTATCTTGCACAGACAAATCAAAGCGCTTGCACTCAACTCATTCTTACACAGTCATGCAGCCAATAGCAAGTAATAGTTCTAACAAGTCCAAATGCACACACACACACACACACACGTTATACACTTTGGCAGGGTGATGGAATTTTTGGCTGTTGAAAAGCAAGGATAGCTATGAAATGAAACAGGAGAGGAAATTCTTAGGTTTGAAACAAATATGTCTTGAGACCAGATTTAAAAGAGTCACAAGAAGGCCTTTGGCGAAGAGAGATAGGGAGGCCATTCCAAATCGATGGGCCAGAAACAGAGAAAGAGCGACGGCCAACAGTGGACTGGTTGAATCTAGGTGTTTGTAAGCACAAGTAATCTGCAGCAGAGCGAAGGGAACGAGAAGGGTGTACAGGTGGAGACATCACAGAGGTAGGAAGGTGGTGTTTTGTGGAGACATTTGTAACAGAGAGTACTGATCTTATAGTTTATTCTTTGTGGCACAGGCAGCCAGTGGAGAGATCGCAAGAGAGGGGTAATGTGCTCAGATTTTTTCTTTCTGAGGACTAGTCGAGCTGCAGAGTTTTGAATACGTTGAAGGGAGTGGATAGATGATGCTGGCAGACCAGCCAAAAGAGAATTGCAATAGTCCAGACGTGAAAGAATGAGAGATGCCACGAGTTTTGATGTTGCGTCTGTGGACAGGTACTTTCGAATGGCACTAATACGTGTGCATGTATATACACATGCAGAGGATCAAATATGCTTGTTAAAGATCCTGTAATTCATGTCAGCGTTTGGTGGGTTACGAAAACACGAATTTACCCTACATACATCCCCGAAGTCAGAATGCGGCTACCCTCACGGTGGGCCAAAACGGTTGCATAATTTTTATGCTAAATCTGTGTGTGTGCGTGCGTGTGTGTGTGTGTGCGTGCTTTCAAAGTCATTTAAGGTCTCTTCACAAGTGGTGACATTAGACTGGGCAAAAAGGGAAGGGGGGAGTGGAGGGGAGGGAAGGGAGCTGGTTGTGTAGGGAGGAAGGATCTCAAGTGGTTGATAAATGCTGAAAAATAGCAAGAACTTTGCCTTACAAAACTTCTGAACTGCTGTTAAAAAAAAATCAATGACAAACAAAACCAACTAACTCCTCCCCCCCAATCCCCCTGCTTCCCCCCCACCACAGCAACAACAACAAACATAAAAAGTAGAAATCTTGCTAAAAACAATATGTAATAAACAGGAGGAAATAATAGGCACTGGATTACAGCCCCTTGAAACGTCAAAGTAATCACAACAGCAAATCAACTGAACAATGCAACACTGATCTAAACAAAGACAAATCAACCACCAAAAGGGGATATTATAGATAAGTAATACAAACTCAACCCTGCAAAACATTCGCTCTCGTGCAGTTCGTGTAAACCTAACACAGAATGGGTAAAATATAAACAAAATTATAATTATGTCAATGATAACCAGAATTCAATCACTGGAATAACTATTCTGATATCTGGTTGTAGTGATCACTTCCCCATCTGTGTTACGTGGTGTAAAAAAGAGTTACAGTTTCCAAAAATGGATCCCAAAATTACCACTTATAGGAATGTTTCTAGTTTTAATGATAACGAATTTCTTTCAGATCTATTAAATTCACCTTTAAACCATGTATATCAGTGTACTGACCCTAATCAGTCAATATTTTATTTTACTTATTTTTTTAATCTTATTCTTTTATATCGAGGATAATGAAATAAGCACTTATGTGCTTTTTTACATCAGTCCCCGTGTGTATGCGGTTTGTAAATTTGTCATGTGTTCCCACTGGCACACAATGGCCTACTCTTACGAACAGCGGAACAGGATTTAACGTGTGCGCAAGATGTTCTGCGTGCGTTCGCACACGGGGCCTCGGTTTATAGTCTCATCCGAAGGACTTTTGGGGAGAGTGGAGTCTGCACTGATGTAAACTCCAGGGGAAAATATCCCCTTGAACGGGAATCGAACCCTGGTCGTCAGATTGCGAGCACAATGTTCTGACCACTAGGCTATCCCGCCCCCGTAGAACTATGGTACAATATTTATTCTGCTACTGGCCAAACAATACATCTATCATTGTAAATTGAATAGTAATAGACCTATACTTCATGTATTCATCAACAGATTAAGATACAGATATCTTACTGAGGAATATATTTCTGAGGAATATATTTCTCGTAAGAACTTTACACATAACAAGTTCATTATTAGATGGATTCCATATCAACCTCTGTTTGATAACAGTAGTCAAAACAGTCAGCATTTGTGAATATCAATGTTGTCTACGGTCCTTCCAGTGGAGGCCTTCTGTTGAAAAAAAAATTGACACTAGTACGAAATGTGTAAAAACACAGACAAACCTGATTCTGTTTTAGTGCACAGAATGTATAGCAACCCATTCAGGTCATACCTGTATTGAGCTTTGTGCTCATTTGGGACCTCTCGATCAGTCTGTCTGCTTGTCAGGCTGTCCCTCTTTCTCTCTGTCTGCCTACCTGACAGTCTCTCTCTCTCTCTCTCTCTCTCTCTCTCTCTCTCTCTTCTTCTCTCTCTCTTCCCCCTCCTTCACTCAAATATATTTATATGTTTTGTATCCTTATAACTGTGCAATGTAAAAAAAAAACCTGAATAAAAAAGTTTAAAAATAACAAAAAAACTATGGTACAATATTTTTTTAACAGTATTTATAATAAGCATGTTCCCCTTCAGACCAAAAGAGTCAACTACCAATCTAAACATCCATGGCTAACAAAAGAAGTATACAAAACATATGTATCAAAGAGATTATCTTGTGACAAAGGGAAGGGATCAAGAATATAAAAAGCAAAACAATTATGTAACCTACCTCCTCCCAGCTGAAAAAAAGAAATACTTCGAAGATCTAATCAACAAAAGAAAGACAGCAAGTCTGTATGGAAAGCTGTCAAGCTTCTTACCAAAAAGAATTATAATAAAACAACAAACGTTTTAGATGAAATCTCTGCTGATGCCTTAAACCACCACTTTACAACAATCTCAGATAATAATAATAATAATAATAATAATGATGAATGGAACTTATATAGCGCTATATCTTGCAAAAACAAATCAAAGCGCTTGTATACAACACACCCATACACATACAATCAATACCAATTAACAGAGTTGACAAATTCAAATGTACGCCCACACACGCGCGCGCGCGCGCGCGCGCGCACGCATGCACGTAGTACACACACAGTACACTTTGGCAGGGTGGTGGGGATTTCGGCTGTTGAAGGCAGGGACAATTTGAGATGAAAGAGGAGGGACGATTCTTAGGTTTGGAATAAATATGTCTTGAGGCTGGATTTAAAAGTGTCATCAGTAAACTTTTGGCAAAGGGAGAGAGGGAGGTCATTCCAGATCACCTGACCAGAAACAGAGAAAGAGTGACCGCCAACAGTGGACTGGTTGAATCTTGGTATTCATAAGCATGGGGTATCTGCAGCAGAGCGGAGGGAACGAGAAGGAGTGGATAGGTGAAGACAGTTACAGAGGTAGAAATGTTTTGTGGAGACACTTGTAACAGAGGGTACTGATCTTATAGCTTACTCTCTGTGACACAGAGCTGCAGAGTTGTGTATGCGTTGAAGGGAGTGGATTGATGATGCTGGAAGACCAGCCAGAAGAGAATTGCAATAGTCCAGACATGAAAGAATGAGAGACGCCACTAGTTTGGATGTTGCATCAGTGGACAGGTACTTTCGAATTGCCCTAAGACACAGTTATTGATAGTAACATGACTGGCAGGTCTGGGTGATGAACTTTTGCATTGAGAGTGTGTTGTTAATAACGACCCCAAGATACTTCACAGCAGTGGATAGAGGAATTGATGTATTGCTGAATTCTATTGAAGCTGTTGTGACGGGAGAGAGTTCGCGTTTGGTTTCTACGAGCGTGGTTTTGGTTTTATCTGCGTTTAGCTGTAACTTGTTCTATATCATCCAGTTTTGAATATCTTGAAGGCTGTACTCTATAAATTATAATTATGTCAAGAGAGAAGGCAGATTTTCAGGTGTATCACTACTAAGAATCTGAGTCATCGTAATAGAAATGATGGTTGATCTGATGACAGTTTATTATATGTGAAAGAGGAGCAGTGTAGAGAGTGAAAATAACAGGGCCCAGAACTGATCCCTTTGGAACTCCACATTCCAGTTTTGCAGGTGATGGTTGAATCTTGTTTACTGTACCTGTGTACAATCGGCCTGTAAGGTACGAAGTAAACCAGGTGAGGACTGTGCCTGTTATGCCAAACGTGTTTTGGAGATGGGACAGAAGAATTGAATGGTCTATAGTGTCAAAGGCTTCAGATAAGTCGAGAAGAGTGAGAATGGAGATTTTCCCTGAGTCAGAAGTATGTAGAAGCGTGTTTAACGTGTGGACTAGGGCGGTTTCAGTGCTGTGGTTGGTGCGGTAGGCAGACTTATCAAATAATAACCAGCCATAACCCAAAACCTAATGACTTGATTGTTTATTTATTTATTTATTCATTCTATTTTACTCTTTTATCTCGAGGATAATGGAATAAGCATTTATGTGCTTTTTTACATCCAGTCCCCGTGTGTATGCGGTTTTGTAAATTCTGTCATCTGTTCCCATCGGCACACAATGGCGCATGGCCCACTCTTACAAACAGCAGAACAGGATTTAACGTGTGCGCAAGATATTCTGCGTGCGTTTGCACACAGGGCCTTGGTTTATAGTCTCATCCGAAGGACTTTTGGGGAGAGTAGAGTCTGCACTGATGTTAACTCCAGGGGAAAATATCCCCTTGAACGGGAATTGAACCCGGGTCGTCAGAATGTGAGCACAATGTTCTAACCACTAGGCTATCCCGTCCCCCATCTAGGCCACATGTTTTAGAAGTCTTCCGCTGCAACAAAATCATCAATTCCGAACTAAGAATTCCATGTATGAGTGTACATGAAGTATTTACTGCTGTGAAAAGTATGAAGCAAACAGCAACTTGTGGCCTAGATGGTTTGAATGGCAAAATCCTGAAATTAGCTGCACCAGTTATAGCTGAGACACTCACATACATCTATAATCTTTGTATAAGCAAAAATATCTTTCCAAATATGTTTAAACAGAATAGAATTATTCCTTTGTATAAATCAGGAGATCGAACCAACCCCTCTAATTATAGACCCCTCTCAATTCCATCTGTCCTTTCAAAACCATCAGAGAAACACATTAATAATTGCCTACTTACCCATTTAAATGAAAATAGCCTCATTCACCCCAATCAGTCTGGGTTCAGAGCAAATCACTCATGCCACACTGCCTTTGTAAAACTTATACATAGATGGTTAGTTAATACGAATAAAAAGGAATTTACATGAGTTCTTTTAATAGATTTTGCAAAGGCTTTTGATGTTATCGACCACAATCTGCTAATAAGGAAACTTGTATATTACAAACTATAATTTGATACCTTCAATCTTATATATTCCTTCCTTTCTAACAGACAACAAAAACTTTAAAAAATATATTTCGACATTTGTAACCAATACATTTGGTGTCCCAACAGATGCACGACAAGACTACAGAACTAGCAGCCACCTCATTACAAGTTGGTCTCAAGATCCATGAAGGCAAAACCAAGATTCTCAAGATCAACGCAGTGAGTGAGGACCCAGTCACACTAAATGGGAAGGAGCTTGAGGAAGTGGAGACATTCAGGTACCTGGGTAGCATCATTAACATGCAGGGCGGCACAGACGCAGACGTCAGAGCAAGAATTGGCAAGGCGAGGGCAGCGTACTTGCAGCTGAAGAACATCTGGAGCTCCAAGGTGGTGTGGACCCGCACAAAGATCAGGCTGTTCAACTCCAACGTCAAGTCAGTCCTACTATATGGAGCGGAGACATGGAGGACAACAAAGACCACCATCAAGAAAGTGCAGACCTTCATCAACAGCTGCCTGAGACGAATCCTCCAGATCCACTGGCCCGACACCATCAGCAACGCAGACCTGTGGCAACGTACCAACCAGCTGCCAGTCGAAAATGAATCCGGCGCAGGAGATGGGGATGGATTGGGCACACTCTGAGAAAGCCAGCCAGCAACATCCTAGGCAGGCACTATCATGGAACCCCCAGGGAAAACGAAAAAGAGGAAGGCCAAGAAACACCTGGCGACGCTACCTTGAGGCAGAAACCAGAAAGATGGGATATACCTGGAGACAGCTGGAGAGAATTGCCCAGGACAGAGGACTCTGGCGGACTGTTGTCGGCGGCCTATGCTCCAGGGGGAGTGATGGGCCTAAGTAAGTAAGTAACATTTGGTGTCCCACAGGGTTCTATTCTGGGTCCCCTATTACTTTATATTTACATGAATGATCTTCCCTTATTTACGAAAGCTTCCTGTTATCTATTTGCAGATGACACCACTATGATATTAACCATGCTAACTCTTGTGAAGTCTTTTGCAATTCGCAAGAAGATATAAAAATATACTTCGGGAATGGCCTCTCTTGAACCATATGGCCCTTCATCCAAAGAAAACCAAATTTATGATTATTTCCACAAGGCAGAAATGACAGAGCCTTAATATCGATGTAACATTTCTCTATATTGGCAATGAAATAATTGAAGTCTCAAATCACAAAATTTTAGAAATAACTATTGATAACAACATATTATGGTCTGCCCACATCCAAAACCTCTCAAGAAACATTGCCTTAAAAAAAATACCAACTCAGTAAGATAAAAAACAACTGCTTAAATATGCATGCCAGAAAAATATTCTTTTATTCTTACATTCAAATAACCATAGATTATGCATCTACACTGTGGGATATGACCAGTACCAATTAAATTAATAGTGAGGGTGCATAAATGTGCCCTTAATTTAAGCTTATCCTAAACAAATTGTATTTTTAACAGTTGATGACCATTTAGATATCAATATTTCCCCCTTAAGTCCAAACTTCTCTTCAATAAATGAGTTTTGATGCATAAGATCTTGTATGGAAATGCCCCATCTTTGTTGCAAAGCATTTTCACACTAAATGATTTTAGACACTTTCATTATGATCAGTCTACCTCAGTTCAGACTACATTTTAAAAGGTATTATAGCATGAATGTAGCATTGTAAGACTAATGCCTACCAGTGGATATAAAGCACGATCATTTTATATTGTTTAAGTAGAAAGGAGAGGCAGCTACCTCGATAGGTTTGCATTCGGCATCACATCAGGACTACAAAATAATAGTCAGATTAGTGCAAGGGAACTAACTGCATTTAGCAGGTTAACTTAAGGGACAAAACTCTTTTCCTCCTCATGCTAAAAGAATCATCGCCGCTAAAACGTAAATGAAAAAGTTTAACCGTTAACTATTATTTTGCGTCTGTTGTATGATCTCCAATAAAAGATAGATCATTACAACTTCGGTACTACTTAGCCTATGTGTGTACTTTTGTTACACCATAGTTGCTTAATACCATAACCATAACCAAAATTAATAGAGTTTATCTTAACACCACGGCGCTTCAAATCCAGCATCAACAGAGCCAGAACAAGAACCTACCCTGGAGCTGACATAGGCAGCGACCACGACCTTGTGCTGCTGGTAGTCAAAATGAAACTGAAGAAAAACAAACAGCCTGCAAACCCACGTATCTAATTTGACGTGGACAAACTGAAAAATCCAGATGTCGAGGAGATCTTCCAAGCTAAGCTTGGCGGACGTTTTGCGGCATTAACCCTCCTGGACAATGACATCAATGACCTCACCAACAACTTAAATGAGGCATTCCGAGAAACAGCAGAGGAGGTACTCGGTCGTCAGAGGAATAAACACCAGCCATGGACTACCAATGACATCTTGGACCTCTGCGATACAAGAAGAGCACTGAAACCAACCAGGTCTTCCAACCCTAAAGAATACCGGGAGGCCAACAATCTTGTGAAGAAGTCAATGTTAAAGGCCAGAGAGAAGTGGATCAGTGATCAATGTGATGAGATCGAAAAAAAACATGAAAGTGGGCAACAGTAAAAAGGCATACGACACCCTGAAGAAACT
>CM054146.1:6204127-6235234 GCA_028751875.1 Rapana venosa
TTTTTTTAATAAACAGTATTTTTATTTTAAAAAAAGCCTAAACCTTTTTCTTTTTTCAATAAACAGCCTTCTTTTTTTCATTTTAAAAAAGCCTACGTTTTTTTTCAATAAAAAAACCTCCCTTTTTTTATTTTCATAAAAACCTACCCTTTTCTATTTTTCAAAAAAACCCCTTTTTTTCTTTTTTCAAAAAACCAGCCTTTTACCTTTTTCTTTTTTTCAAAAAACCCTACCTGTTTTCAATTTTCATAAAGCCCCTTTTTTATTTTTAAATAACGCCTACCTTTTTTTTTTAAATAAACCCCTACCTTTTTTTTTTTTTTTAAAAACAGCCACTCTATTTTTCTTTTTTAAAAAAAACACCATATTTTTTTAATTTTTTCAATAAAACCTACTTATTTTTTTTTTTCAAAAAAACCCTACATTTTTTCATTTTTTAAATAAACACCACCCGCACAAAAACAGCCCCCCTTGTTTTCTATTTTTCAATAACACTTTACCCTATTTTTATTTTTAAAAAAAGTATTTTTTTTTTTTTTTGTTTTTTTTTGTTTTGTTTTGTTTTTTTTAATTTTTTTTAAATTTTTATTTTAATAAACCCCCCCTTTTTTATTTATAAATAAAAACCCCCATGTTTTCTTTTTTTCATTAACAGTATGTTTTTATTTAAAAAACCTTATTTTTTTTTTATAAAAAAAGCCCCCCTTTTACGAAAACCCCCCTTTTTCCAAAGACGTCCCTTTTTTATTTAAATGGAACCCCCTTTTTTTCATGAAAACCCCCTTTTTTTTTTTTTTAAAAACATTTTACCCACAAAAAACGTACCCTTTTTTTACAAAAAGCTTTTTTTTTAAAAGGAAAAAGGACAAAAAATTTTTTCAAAAGAACCCCAGACAAAAACAACAGAGGGAACAAAGACCAGGAAAAAACCAACTTAAAAAAAAACAAAAAAAAAACAAAAGAATACAGAGAGGAGAGTAATTTCATCATTCTTTTTTCTTCATCCATTATCATTTGTAAATTTGTTTTATTTTTTTTTAAAATTTTTGTTTGGGGGGTTTTTTTTTTTTGTGGAGATTTTTTTTTTTAAAACCTTTTTTATAATCTCTTAAAACTTTTGAGGTCCCACTATTTAAATTTCAAAAAAAAACTTTAATAATTAATGGGGGGGGGGGGGGGCGTTTTACAGGGACATTTTGCCAAAGAACCCGGGGGGGAAAAAAGGAAAGGGGGATAGAAAAAAGAAAAGGGGGGGGAAAAAAAAAAATTGGGGGGGGGAAAAAAGGGGGGGGGGGGGGGAAAAGGGGAAAAGGGGGGGGGGAGGGGCCGGGGCGGGCGGGGCGGGGGGGGGGGGAAAAAGGGGTGCGGGGGGCGGGGGGGGGGGGGGAAAGAATTTAAGGCCCCAAAAAAAAAAATTTGGAATGAGAATCGTGTTTTTTTGGGTTTGACTTTTGTTTTTCTTTTTTGGGGGGTTTGGTTTTTGGGGGGGTTTTTGTGTGGGTGGTTTTTTTGGGTTGGTTGACCGGGGGCCCCTGTTTAAGCTCTTGGGAAGTTTTTGGGGAGGGTGGGGATTCGTTTCCCAGAAATTTTTTTTGAAGAATTCGGCCCGGGTCCAACACAGCGTTCTCTGCCACCCGGATACCGCCCCCTTTTCCCGGATGGGGGGGTGGGGGGGGGGGGGGGGGGTTTTTTTGGGTTTGGGGGGTTTGGGTTTGGGGGGTTTTGGGTTTTTTGGGGTTTGGGTTGGGGGGGTTGGGGGTTTGGGTTTTGGGTTTGGGATTTTGTTGGTTTGTGCTTTGTGGCTTGGTTTCTTTTGGGCTTGGGGGGTTCGTTGGGGGTTTTGGGGTTTTGGGTTTTTGTTAAAAAGCTTTCATTTTGTTTAAGTTGTTATTTTTTTTTGGGGCCCGTTAGGGGGTTTGGGTTTTTTTTTGGTTTATGGTTTTGTTATTGTTTGGTTTTGGTTTGGTTTTTTTGTTTTTTGGTTTTTGGGGTTGGTGTTTTGGGTTTATTAGCTGGTTTGGGTTAGAAGGCGGTTTGGGGAAAGGGAAAAAATTTTGGTTTGTGGGTTAAAAAAAAGTTTAAGGAGAAGGGAGGGGGGGGGGGGGGGGGGGGGGGTGGGGGGGGGGGGGGGGGAGGAGGGGGGGGGGGGGGGGTTTTGGGGAGAGGGGGGTTTTTGACTGGAAGATTTTTCAGGAAAGGTTTGGTTGAGGTTGGGGCCAATTTTAGGTTTTTTGGTGGGGGAAAAAGGGGATTTTTTAGATTTTTTTGGTTTAGGGGTTTAAAAATTTTTTTTAATTTTGGTTAAATTTAATTTTATTTTAATTTTGGGGGTTTTAACATTTTTTAAAGCTTTTTTGGTTAGTTTGCTTTTTTTGGGGGGAGGGTTTTTTGGTGTTTTTTTAAAAAAAAAGTAACAAAAAAGGAAGAAAAAAAAGAAGGGGAAGGGGAAAAGGAAGGGGGGGAAAAAAAGGGGGGAAAGGGAAAGAAAAAAACAAAACAGAAAACAAAGAAACAGACAAGACAAACCTCCAAAGTTTTATTCAAAAAAGGTTTCCATCATGGGGGTTCCCCAATGTTGTATTTTGGGGGGAAAACTTCACTGTTTGTATAACAAAAAGTGCCAAAAATTTTGTTTAAATAAAAATTTTTTTATTCAAAACTTAACAAAAATAAAAAAGTTCCAACCCAGGAGACAGAGAGAGAAACAAGCAAAAAAAGGGCCAAATTTGGGTGTAATTTGTTCCCCCTTTCGGGTTTTCTCCGGTTTTGTTTTTGGGAAGCCCGGGTTTTTTGGGGGGGGTTTGTTTTGAAATTTTCTGTGTTTTTGTGAATAATTTTTTGTTTTCAAGTTTTGGGTTTTTTGGGGGGGAAAAAATTGTTGTTTATTTTGTTTTTTGTTTGTTTGCCCCTTGTTTGGGTGGGTTAATTTTGTGGGTTTAAATTTTAAAATTTGTTTTGTTGGGTGGGGGGGGGGGGGGGGGGGGGGGGTGGGGGGGGGGGGGTTTGTGTGGTTGGGGGTTGGGTGGGGGTTGTGGGGGGGGGGGGTGTTATATTGTTTTGTCATGTAGTTACACTTTCACATGCAGTTTTATTTGCGTGGTTTGGGTGCCTGTCGGACCCCTGCCCCACAGTGCAGCCCCCCCCTTTTTTTTTTTTTAAAAAACAATTATGTTTTTGTCTATGTCGGGTCCCCGATGAAGTGGCTTTTTTTCTATATAACGTGCAGTATAAACCCTTTTGTTTCAAGTTATCTTGAAAACCCCACAAACATAATAATTGTAGTCTTTGTGTAGTTATTTGTTCATTTATTTTGCACATTCCATCTTTTTTTGTACATCTTGGGGAAATTTCACACGCACCACACAAACATCACGCAGCACGCACGCGCGCGCACTCACTCAACACACACCCCCCAAACTTATGTCGTGGCACCCAGCCTACACACCCTCCCCTTTCTACGAATCTTCCCCTAGTTCCCAGGGTGCGCAACTGTGTGCTGACAAGACCCGGTTTACTCTCATTCGAAAGACTACCCCCTTCCACTACTCAAGGCTATAGGTGGTTGAAATCCGGATTCATCGGGAATCGACCCCGTGACTCCTACGTACGATGAGGCTTTGTTTACCCATGACCCAAAATGTGTGGTGTTTGTTTTTGTGTGTGTGTGTGTGTTGTGTTTGGGTGTGTGTTGTGTGGTGGTGTGTTTGTGTGTGTGTGTGGGTGTTGGTGTGTGTGTTTGGTGTGTGTTGGTGGTGTGTGTGTGTGGTGTGGTGTGTTGTTGTGTTTGGTGTTGGTGTGGGGTTTGGTGTGTGTGTTGTGTGGTGTTGGGGGGTTTTGTGTGTGTTGTGTTGTTGTGTGTGTGTGCCTTGTGCGTGTGTCTGTGTGTGTGTCCCTGTGGTGTGTGTGTCTGGCCGCGCGCGTGTGTGTGTGCGCGCTCGCGGTGTGTGTGTGTGTGTGTGTCCCTTTGTTGTGTGTGCTTTGTGGTTTTGTGTCGCCCGTGGGGTAGTATGGTGCGCCCGTGTGTGCGTGTGTGTTGTGGTGTGTGTCCCCGGGTGTATGTGTGTGCCTGTTGTGTGTGTGTTCTGTGCGGGGTCTGTGGGCGTGCTTTGGTGTTGTGTGTGCGCGCGTGGGTGTGGGGGGTGTTTTGTGGGGGCGCAGGTGTGTTGGGGTGTGCCCACGACCCAAAAAAGTGTGTTGTGTGTGTGTTGTGGCGGCGCCGCGCATATGTTGTGTGTCGTGCGTGTTGTTGTGTGCCCCGCCCGTGTGTATGTGTGTCCCTGTGTGCAGGGTGTTGTTGTGTCCCTTGTTATGTGTGTGCCTGTGTGCGCGCTGCCCCCGTGTGTATTGTGTGTACCGTGTGGGTGCCTGTGTTGTGTGTGTGTTGGGGGACAGGGAGGATTTTCAACCGTACCGGGGGAGAGCGCTAGGGATGCGGGGAGCCCCTGTGCCTGGCCTGCGTCCCCAAAGCGGAGCAGGGGGGTGTCCATGTCGCGCAGCGCTCCCCTACAGCAGCTCCGCGACTCAGGAGAAAACTAGTGCTCTTGCCTTGTTCCCTTGTTTTGTCTGGTCTTGTCTTGTCTTGTTTCCCTTGCCTTTTTGGGGTCTTGTCTTGCCGGGTCTTTTTTTCTTTTCTTTTTTTTGCCTTTTTTGGTCTTGCTGGCCTTCCCTTTCCTTGCCTGCCTTTTTGGGTCTTTTCTTGCCTTGTCGGGTTGTCTTCCCTTGTCTGGTCTTTTTTTGTCTGTTGGTTTCCCTTTTCTTGCCCTTGCCTTGTTTTTCTGTCTGGTTTCCCTTTGCCTTCCCTTTGCCTTTGTCTTGTTTTGTTTGTTTGCTTGTTTGGTTTTTGTCTTGCTTTTTGGTGGGTTTTGGGTTTATCTTCCCTTGGGTCTTGCCTTGCCTGGTCTTGTCGGGCTTGTCTTCTTGTCTTGCCTTGTCTGGTCTTGTTTTGTTGGTCTTGCTTGTTTGTCTTGCTTTTTGGCTTGCCTGTCGTCCCGTTCGTGTCTGTCGTGTCGGTCTCCCTACCTTGCCTTCCCTTGTCTTCCCGGGTCTTGTTGTTTTGTCTTGTTTTAGCGTGCCGTGCGTCCCGTTCCGTGTCGTGTGTGTCGGTCTTGCTTACCCTGCCGTGCGTGCTGTGCCGGCTGCGTGTGTGTTTGTCTTACCCGTCCCGTGCTGTGCCGTTCGGTCTTGTTTGTCTACCTGCTGGCCTGTGTGGTGTTTTGTCTTAGCCCCCGTGCGTCCCGGCGTTTCTTTCTTGTCTTTCTTCCGTGCTGTGCCGTGGTGTGTGTTTTGTCTTTCTTAGCGTGCTGTGCCGTGTCGTGTCGTGTCTTTCTTAGCCGTGCTGTGCCGTTGTTTCGTGTCTGTCTTGTCTTAGCCGTGCGTGCGTGTCGTGTCGTGTCTTGCTTGTCTTAGCCGGTGTCCGGTCGTGTGGTCTTGTTTTGTCTTAGCCGTGCTGTGTCTGTTGTTTGTCTTGTCTTACCCGTGCTGTGCCGGTCGTGTCGTGTCTTTGCCGTGCCGGGGTCGTGCTTCCCTTGCGTGCCTTGTATTGTATTGTTTTTGTATTGCGTGCATTGTTTTGTATTGTTTTGCAATTTGCCTTTTTGCCTTTCTTGCTTGCATTGTATTGTATGGTTGTAGTGTTTGTACTGCTTTTTATTGTTTTGCATTGTCTTATTATCTTGGTTGCATCCCTTTCTTGCAGTCTTGTCTTGTCGGTCTTGCATTGTGGGGCTTTGTTTTGTTTGTGT
Source organism: Rapana venosa (assembly GCA_028751875.1). Lineage (NCBI taxonomy): Eukaryota > Metazoa > Mollusca > Gastropoda > Neogastropoda > Muricidae > Rapana > Rapana venosa. The sequence goes on from CM054146.1 coordinate 6,209,869, forward strand.
TGCACTGTATTGTTTTGCTTTGTTTTGTATGATTTAGTTTATTGTATTGTTTGCATTGCATATGTTACGTTGTTTTATTTATTGTTTGCATGATTTACGTTGTTTGTATTGTATTGCATTGCATGAGGTTACTTTGTATTGTTTGTATTGCATTGCTGATGTAGTTGTATTGTATTGTATTCATTGCATATGTTACTTTATTGTTTGTTTGCATTGCAGATGTTCGTTGTATTGCTGCATTGTATGATTTTCCGTTGTATTTACTGCATTGTATATGTTCGTTTTTATTGTACTGATTGTTCGTTTGTGTTGTATGCTTGTATTACTTGGTATTGCGGGTTTTTTCTCTTTTGTCTTGACTTGCCGGTTTTGTAATCTTTGGGTGTAGGTTTGCAGTGTATTGTTTTTTCCCCCCTTTTTACGTTATAAGACAATTTGCCTAAGGTGGTGTTCGGCAACCAGCTATGACTTTGTCCTACGGGAGATTCTTTCAGCGGGTGGACGCAAGGCCCCGTTATGACCTCTCCGACTTTTAAATAAACAACAACACCCAGGGCGCTCGTCTTGGGTTTGGGGGGTTTAAAGCTGCTTTGTTTGTTTGTTTAAAAGGGAGGCAGACGGGGGGACGAGGAGAGCGAGGGGAAAAAAGAAGGAAAAACAACGATGCGAAGAAACGATAAAGAAAAAGGGGAGGAGGGGAGGGGGGGGGAAAAAGGGCCGACAGACCGAAGCAGGGGGAAGCAGCAGCAGCAGCAGCAGGAGAAGGGTAATGTCCGCAAAAGAAAAGATCGGAAACAGCGGGGAAAAAGCGGCGCAGCGGTGGTGGTGGTGGTGGGGGTTTTGGGGTAGGGTGGTGGTGGTGGGGGTAGGGGGTAGGGGGTGGTGGGGTAGTGGTATGGGGTGGGGTGGCGTGTTAAATAGACGTAGTGGTGGTGTTGATCAGGCTGAGGCGATAATAAGAGAGGATGACGATGGGGCACTGGTGCGTAGCATGAGTAGCTAGCAGGGGGCAGTGACGCGTTGCGATGGGAAGAAAACCCAAAACCCGGGGTTTCCCCATTGTTTAAATATAAGCGGGCGATTGAAAACAACGCCCTCAGGGCAATTAATATGTCTCCCTGCCTCCTCCTGTGTGTCTGTCTGTTGTGTAAGTCTGTGGGGAAATTTTCCCGTTGTCTGGGGGTTTTGTCTTTGTTTGTGTACATAGTTTCCTATCCCCCCCCCCCCACCCCCCCCCTTTTCTTTAAACCCCCCTTTTCCTTCTCTTTCTTCTCCGTTCAAAATTTTTCTGAAAAAGGGTTTTTTAAACCTAAATATCTACGGGTTTGTGTAGCAAAAAAAAAATAAAATTTTTAAACCTCTTAATAACAATGCGTATGAAAAAGGGAATACTCGAGCAAATGGTGCCCTTTTTTTGTAAAACGAAAGTTTGAAATTGTACCCACTTTTTTGGAATTTTGAATGTACACAAACTTTAAAAAAAGGGTTTTCAGGAAATGTATAACGTACCATTGCCAGAAGTTCAAAGTAGCAAACGTGAGTACGGGCATGTTTGTCTAGATATTTTTTCATTTATTAAAAAAAGGAAAACGTTTTTGACTCAAGCACTTTATAAAAACTGCTACGATTTGAAGTCTCAAAAAGCATGTTTTTCTTAGACATCATTTCTTTCTGGGGTTGGGTGATGGTTGACTTGGGGTTTATAATCGAAATAGAATATTTTGGTTTTTTCTTTGACATCATAAATCATTATGACTCATCTTCTTTCTGTGGTTAGGTGAGGGTTGATTTAAGGGGGTCATCATCATGAAACAGTTTACTTTGTGTTTTTCTTTTGGATCTCATCAAAAATCGTGTGTGCATTTGTTTTGCCAGTGATGTAAAAGGAACCCATATTTCCCCCAACCCCAACAAAGTAGTGTAGTCCAAGGCCAATGACATTAGTCATTTCAGGCTCACAGTTCTCTAGTTTTTTTGTTTTGTTTTGTGTTATTTTGTTGTTTTTGCTTTTTATTCTTTTTCTATTCGGGAGGCCCATAAAATTTTTGGGTTTTAAACTTGTTCGCAAATATTTTCAACATTTCTTTTAAAATCAACGTCCATTTTTTTGAGTGTTCCTGGTCTTTCTTTGTGTTTCCTGAAAACTTGCTCATAAAATTGAGTGTGGGTTCTTATCTACTCTTGTTTTGCGCTTTTGGGGGTTTTTTTGTGCTTGCTTTTTTTTTTTTTTACAAGTTCGTCTTATCAATGAGAATTTCATTGAATGGTCGTGTTGCTTTTGGAACTGATGATCTGATTGATGGGGTTGAGTAAAAACTGTATTCTTAAATCAAGTCTTCATTTTTGATAGAAGGTACAAAATTTGGGGAGAGGACCGTAATTTTGTGAAAATAAAGGCTTTGGTTTTGTTCCCCTCTGGTTTTTTTCCCTGTTTTTCCCTTAAAGAAGACCCAGTGCTGGAGCCAGGGAAGCAAGTGAGGTGACACCTGCCCAAGATGGCATGCGTCGTTGTCGGCAGGGCTAAAACAAGGGAAGGGAGTAAAAAGGGAAATGCGCCCCCCATTGTGTGTGTCTTCTGTTTTTCTGTCCTTTTTTCTTCTTTCTGTGTGTTTGCTGCGGGGGTCGGTCTGTCTGTATTTCTGCCGTCTGCCTACCTGTACTCGTATGCCGGCCCGACTGCGTAGGTGGTCTGTATTCTTCTGTGTGATTACCTTTCCCTGCCCGTCATCCGCCCTCCGTCATTCGCTTTGAAAGTGCACTCTTTTCCGGGGGAAGAGAGGCTGCTGACAAATGCACATGGGTTTCACACCCCAACAAGGCCGGGGCCCAAAGCTGGCCGGACCGGAGCCACACAAAGCCGGCCTCTGCGCGGGGGTTAGGGGCCAGCCCCGGGGTTAGAGCGTCGCCACGTGGGAGCAGGGGACGGGATATACACCCTGGTGGTAGGGGGTCTGCTGCCCGGGTTCCAACCCCTTTTAAAGGGATTTTTTTTTCCTCGGGATTTAAATAAATGCCGATCCACTCCAAAAAAGTCCTTCGGATGGATAAAACGGGCCCCGTTTTGGGCGAACCCCGCAGAACATCTTGCCACACTTAAAAAAACCCGTTCCGTTTTTGGGAAAAGGTAGCCCATTGTGTGCCGAAGGGAACAAATGAAAACATTTAAAAGTGAGATACAGGGGAACGGGATGTTAAAAACGCAAAATGGGCTTATTCCATTATCCTCGAATAACAGAAGAAGAAAAGGGGGGAGCTCAGGGCCGAGTCTCCCTGGAATTGTCCCTTTTAAAATTCAAGGGGGTAACATTTGGGGGTTTGCCCTTTTTGCCCCTTTTCCACAAGGCCTTTTGGGCAGACTTAAGCTGGGGTCTGGGAGAGTTTTATGCAGGCGTGTATGAGAACCGTTAAAGATGGGCGAAAAATCCCAATGAACAAGTCTTTTTTTAGTTATTCTTTATACATTTTTTTTTTTCTTTCGAAAAATGGAAAAAGATCTCCCTTCCCCGTGTTTTCAGTTTTTTTCATTTTTTTCATCCGTTCCCCCCGGCCCCCACAATGGCCTACTCTTTCCGGGGCAGCGGGGGGGTTGTAGCCCGCTTGCTTACTGCCCCCTTCCCCAAGGCCTTTGGCGAGACTTAGGAGGGGCTGGGTAAGAGTTGATCAGGCGTATGATGAGAACACGTTTTAAAAATGGAGCGCAAATACCCCCAAAAAGCCTAGCTGTACCAAGATCCAAAAAAAAGCGATTGTTTTAAACCCGGCCCAATTTTTCCCCGTCCTATTTGGGCCCCGTGTTGAGACTGGCCGGCCGTAGCTACAGACGGAAGAAAAAGGAAAAAAAAAGATAACGGGTGGGGGTGCTCTTGTGGTGATTTGGGTCTCCCCGGGGAGAGCAGCCCGCCTTCAGGCAGGAAATTGCCGTGACTGGCAGTGGTGTACAAACACAACACCCCACCACACACCACCACACACACACACAACACACACACACACCACAGATGCCACAGACGGACAGGCGGCAGGGTAGGCTGGTGAGGCAGGCATACATGGGACTGGCTGGCCCAAGACGTGACCTGGGGATCGATCCTGGCCGTAAAACCCCCTCTTGGGGGCGACACTAATCCATCCATCCATCCATCCATCCATCATCCATCCTCTATTCACCCATCCATCCACTCTCTATTTTCCAAACCTTTCTCCCATTTTGGAAGAGTAGGCCAGCTTGCCGCTTAGGTGGATGAACGAATACCCAGCAGCAGCTGCCACCTGGAGGAATGGGATCCGCCAAGGGTGGTTACACACGCTGCTTTGAAAATCCCCGCCGGTTCTAAGGGACGCCCCAAGGGCCCGGGGAAGTCAAGTCAGTGGTCTTCCGAAAGTGCTGCGGCTACATTTTTTCTTTTTTTCTTATTTTTTAGGGGCAGGGGGGGGGGCGGGGGCAGAAAGCATGATAATATGTGAAAAAGAATATCAACAAGTGGCTAAGGCAGGAACAAAGAAAGGAAATATCCGCATTTCTCTCGGTGGGGGAAAGGATTTGTTTCCCTTTTCCCTTCCCAGCAAAAACTCCGCAGGTTTAGCACTAATGACAGTTTCGTACGCAACCCTTTTTTTTTCCTATTAAGGGGGGGCATCGATTTAGGGACAGGTGGGAGAAAGACTCCTTGTCCCCCAATTGATTGATTTCCCTTTTACTTCCCGAGGAGTGGTTGGGGCCCCCTGAATATTGTTGTGTGTCGTGGTCGAGACGAACCGGTGGGGCCCATTCCTCTCCTATACAGGTGCTGTGGGTATGTCCATGCCATCCCCTGCCACCACTTACCGACCCTTTCCCTTTAACGAAAAGCTGGGGGGGGGGTGCTGAGCTTTGCAAAATGTCTGCATGTATCGGCACAAACCTCTGGGTTTCAGTCTCCTCTGAAAAAATCCGGATGAAAAGTGCATTGAACGAAGAAACCTCAGGGAGAATCGAATCCCGCCGGCAGTGACCCCAGAGCACAGTCGGTCCTGACCACCGGCCCCCGTTAGGACTCCTCTCCCCCCCCCCCCCCCCCCCCCCCCCCCCCCCCCCCCCCCCCCCCCCCCCTCCCCCAAAGAACTGTAAATGGAAAAGTGTCCCATGCCTTTATGGCATAGTGGAGGGTTGTCAGAGACTCAACTTCTCCAAGGGGCAGCATATTGAGGGCGGCGCCCCCCCCCCTCTCCCCCCGGCTTTTTCCTTCCCCGACCTTAAAGAGGCAGGTACCCATTTACGTGGGTGAACTGGGGATATGGAAGCCAAGGCGCGCAAAAAGGTCACCCCTCCCGTGGTAACCACGCTCGACGTGCTTAACCTTGGGGGGGGAAAATTAAAGGGAGTGCCTTGACCCTGAGTATCCCGCTCCCAAAGAACTTTGTTGGGCTAAGTAGGCACAGGAACATCAGAGCTGGCGTGCATGCATGCATGTGTTATCCCATACCCACCCCCCCCCTGTTCCCCCCCCCCCCCCCCCCCCCCCCACACACACACACACAACTGGTGTGAAACACAGCAACGCAAAGCGGACGGGGTTTAGTCTAACCTGACAGGGGATTTTTCACCCCCAACTATTCTTAATCAAGCTGCGCGAAGTAAGCGAGGAGGGTTTATCAGACTGGTACCGTCGATAAAATTATTGTTAAAAACCAGAAGAAAAACGATTTTGGCTTTCGGTTGATTATACGACCTGCAGTATTTTTTTTTATTTGTTTAGGGGGGAAAAAAGAAACCCATATCTTGGCGTATGTACAGCATTTTGTCTGATAAATTTGATCACAATTATTCAGATTAAAAGAAATGTGTTTGGTGTGGTGTTTTGTTGTGGGGTGTGTGTGTTTTGTGTGTGTGTGTGGTTGCGAAAAGACGGCAAACCGAGGCCCCCTGGCGAACCCCCGCAAATACCTTACGCAACCCCCTTTTGCTTTCGAAGAATAAGCCCTTTTGGCGGGAGAAAGAATGACAAAACACAAAAAAAAGGGAAAGACACCGGCATGCCAGGGGCGATTGAGACACATTCCCGAGTCGGAATGCGGCTACCTGAGTGGGGCAAAACAATCACATAGGCAAAGTCTGACCTTTGGTGACGCTGGGGGGCTGTGGCCCAGGTAAGGAACAAAAACCCAAAGTGAGAGAGGCTGACCTTTGCCTGGCACTGCAGGGAGACAAAGGAACTGGCACATGCACAATCAGAATTGTTTTTTTTCCATAATAGTCACATGGATTATCTGACAAACGAAATAAAATTTTCCTAAATTAACACAAACGTTTCATTTTTATGGTCAGCGGTTGTAATGCTGTGCAAGAAAAAATCGGTTGCATTCATCTTATTTAAATATTTTTTTTCTTTTTTCAAACAGGACAAACATAATGAATTATTTCGGCTTGAGATTATCGTTACATAAACTTGCTTAATTGTCTAAAACGTTGAATTTTCTTTCCATTGCATTAAAGGTTTTCAATTTGTTTTTTTCTTTGTTTTGGTTAACAATGACTAAACCATAAAAGACTCGTCTTCAGTGTTTTTTTCTTTTTTATACGGATTTTTTATTGGCATGTGTAATTATTTAAAAAAATTTTTAAACAGGTGGACTAAACGTGAAGAATTCACAAAGGGGACAGATTATTTGCAACTCCACTCTTCCCAAAGTTTGGGGAAGACCGACAATATGACACCCCCAAAAAGCAAAAAAAAAAGTGAAAGCTTTTGTGTTCCCGCTTATTTGCAGCTAAATTAAAGGTCATTATTTCATTTATCATCATCATCGTGACCTTGGCGGCGGGGGGAACACGAAAAAGCGGCTTTGGCGGGGCAAAAAAATATCCAAACACGGCTTAATCCCCCCCTATCATCATCTTTCGTCGTCTTGTCCTCCTCTCCTTTCCTCTCTCTTCACCTCCCTTTCCTCCTCCTCCTCCCCTCATCGCATTTCATCGTCCCCTTCCCTCTTTTTCACCATCATCATCATCATCATCTCATTTTCACCCCATCATACCACCCTATTCACCCTCTCCCTCTCCTCCTCCCCTTCTCCTCCTCCTCCTCATCATCATTATTATCCCTCACCCTAGTGTCCCTTGACGTGGAAGGGAGATGAAGTTTGGGGTTCATGAGAAAAAGTCACTCTGAGAGGTATGACTCTTGAAACAAGCAAAAAGGTGCTGTACACACTTTGCTGCGTCAGCCGCCGCTTAAAAATTGCGTGGGTAAATGCCCACCCCTGGATCATGGCAAAAAGAGATCATATAAAAATAATAAAAAGGAATTTTATAGCCCTATTCTTTTCAAAAAGAGATCAAAACGCTTGCACTCAACCCACCCCACACATAGTTACAACCAAGACAATTAAAAGAGTTCACAAATTCAAAAACACACACACACACACACAACATCACAACCCAAAGGTTATACACTTTGGCAGGGGGATGGGATTTTTTGGGTATTTTAGGCGGGGGAGATTTGAAAGGAAACAAGAGGGGGGAAAACAATTTGGGTAATTATGTCTTGAGGCTGGGTTTTAAAAATTATAAGTAGGCTTTTGGCGAAGGGGGAGGGAGGTCTTCCAGACACTGGCCAGAAACGGAAAGGCGACGGCCACAGTGGATTGGTTGAATTGGGATTTGTAAGCACAAAGGGATCTGCAGCAGAGCGGAGGGGAAGAGAAGGGTGTATAGGTGAAGACGCACAGAGGGAGGAAGGAGCTGTTTTGTGGAGATTTTGTACAGAGGGTACTGATTTATTAGTTAACCTTGTGGCACAGGGGTCAGTGGGGGAGATTGCAAAGAGGAGTAATGTCCCCGGATTTTCTCTTTCTGAGGGCAAGTCGGGAAAGGCGGGCAGTTCTTGCAAGCGTTTTTTTGGTGACGAAGAGGCCGTGGGTGAGGAGCATGTTCTGCTGATGTGGGCAGATGAAGGAAGGGGGGAAGAGTTGAAATGGGTCCCGTGTCCCCTGTTGCCTTGAGCTTTTCCTCTGCCCGGGCCTTATCCCATGTTCAACCTTCCACCCCGGCTCTTTTTGGGGCAGCAGCACCGTTGTCCCGATTGGTGGTGTTGCCAGTCTGCTCCGGGGCCCGACATTTACACTGTGCCTTTCAGGGCCTGTGCAGCCTTTCCCAAAACTGTTTTCAGGGGCAGTGCAAAGGGAAAGGGGGAAGACGAAAAAGGGAGGGCAGGAAAACGATAGGGGAAGACAACATATCAGGAGTGGACTGGGCCCGTGGAACGATTTTCTGCGGAAAATGAAAACCCAGAGGAGAGGAGGAATCTGGCTAAAAACATCTTCAGTGTACCCAAAAGGTCCACTAGACTAGGGATTGGTGAGGTGAGGTAGGGGAGGTGAGGTGAGCGTTTCCCCAAGGGGCTGCGGTTTTTGCCTTGTTTTAATGCTAGTCCTATGTGCAGACCTCCCCCCGCAAAAAAAAACGTTCAACATTCGACAAAATATAAAAGATGAAAACAATGAAGTCTAAAACAAATTATCACAAGTCAAATCCGGATGGAAAAGGGGGGATGAGGGCGGGGGGGGGGGGGGGGTAATACTACGGCCCAAAAATTTCAAAAAATAAAAAAAGAAGAGTTGTTGTGCATGTGGTGTTTTGTGTGTTACATTTTTTTAAATTTTTGTTGTCTTTGTATGTTCAGTGTTACTGTTGTTGCGCGCTGTCTTCTATGCTTCTGTTACAACACTGCTGCTGTCTGCGGCTGCTGCGCTGCTGCTGCTGCCTTTTTACACACACTAGTGCTGTGCTGCTGCTGCGCTCTACTATAACTACTGCTGCTGCTACTGCTGCTAGACGACGAAAGACGGCATACCCTGCTACCACTTCTATTGTGCTGCGGGTTTCGCTGCTACTACTTTTACTACCACCCCACCACCACCCCACAAATGTACTGCTGCAGCGTAATAACGCTACTCCACTCAAAGCTGCTGCTGCTGCGGTTTTCTAGCGTGATTGTTGCTGAAGTTGTTTGGCCTTCTCATGGTCGCTGTTTGCCGGGCGGTGTTCTTTCGTCCTTTTGCTTCTATCAATTCCCCATTGCCCTTTTCCGATTCAAAGGTAATTAGCGGCTGATGCAAAACAAATCAATGTGCTATTTTGACAAAATACTCCCTTTTTCTCACGAAGACAGCAAGAGAGAGGGGAGGGGGACGGCAGACGAAAGAAGACAGACAGAGAAAGGAGACAGAGAGACAGAGACTTCTAAAACTTGTATTTGAAATCTCTCCTCTCTTTCAAGTCAAGTCAAGTCGAAATGATCTTTATTGAGGGTAAAAAAATTTTTAAATCGCACAAATCTATTTCATCTGCCTCCATGTTGGTGTGTGTGTGTGTGTGTGTGTGGTGTGGGGTGTGTGTGTTGTGGTGTGTGTGTGTGTGTGTGGGGTTGTGTGTGTGGTGTGTAATCTTCAATTTAACGTCTTTTTTTTTATATAACGGCCCAAAAAAAATTTTAAAAAATTTTTTTTATAATTTTGTAATTTTTTTTAAAAATTTTTAAAAATAGTGTTATCTTTTTGGTCGTCTTTTTTTATTTTTTTTTTTTTTTTTTTTTTTTTTTTTTTTTTTTTTTTAATAAAGGGATAAAAGGGAAAACCAAAAAGTATTTTTTTAAAAATTTGAACCTTTTTTTTTAAAAAATAATTGAAATAACAAATTTTCCCCCAAGGCTTAAAATAAATTTAGGTTTGTTTTTTTTTACATTTTAAAATTTTTTTATTTAAAAGGCTTTTTTTGGGGTTTTTTCCCTTTTTTTTTGTTTTTTTTTTTTTTTAAATTTCTTTTTTAAATTTTTTTAATCCCCTTTAATTTTACCTAAAAAAAATGGTTTTTTTGTTTTTTGAAGTTTGTGGATTTTAAATTGATAATGTATTAATTACCTTTTCCATCGGAGTTGAATGTGAAAATGTTGATTTTGGGTTTTTGTTTTTGTTTGTTTATGATGTTTTAAAAAGATAATTCCAGGAAAACATGAAATTTACATAGACCCTTTTAAAAAAACGGCACTTTTTTTGGGCCCATAGGCCCCCTTTTAAAATAACCTTTAAATGAAGGAATTCCCGCAAAAAAACTAAATTTTTTAAAACCCGAAAAAGGGGGTAGTTTTTTAGTTAATTAAGTAGATTGTTTTTTAAAAAATTACTTTTTAAGGGTTAAAACTGATTTTGAAACCAAGAAAAAAAAATTGTTTTTGAAAACATTGGGTGTTCAAATAAATTCAAAGCCATGAGGGTTGAAACAGTTCAGCTGTTAAAAAAGATCTTTTAACCCAACATAATATGACTTTTTACTTTTAGTGCTTTTGGGCGAAGCAACCGTTGAGATTTCAAAAGTGAGCCACGATAAATTTTTAAACAAGAGATAAAATGTTTATATTTTTTGAAATTTAATGCCAGATTTTGGATTCTATTTTTTTATGTATATTTAAAAAGGGATTGTTCATTTCCCCGCAGGAAGAGAAAATTGCCTTTTTAACATCGATTTAAAATTTAGAACGTCGTAAGATTGTGGTTTGGATTATTGTCAAAAGAGTTTATTGTGGGTCTTTTTTGGGAAAATTGTTTGACCTTTTTTTTATTTTTCTGAACAAAGTTTTGGTTTGAGCCCCAAAATTTATTTTGGCACATAAATTTGGAAAAACCAAAGTGGGAAAATTAATTTTCTTTTTTGTATTAAGGCCCCGGCGCTGGAACCTAGACATTTACCCTTTACATTTCCTTTGAGCTTCTTTTTTTTTAAAAAATTTTTTTTTTTTTTAGGGGCACTAAAATAGGACTCCTTGGTTGTGTGTTTTGGTTTTTTTTGGTGTTGTTTGTGTGGGGTTTTTGTGGGGGTGTGTGTGTGTGTGGTGGGTGCGCGCCCCCGCTCGCGGCGAGTATGCGTGTGTTGTGTGTGGGTTGTGTGTGTGTGGGGTGTGTGGTGGTGTTGTGTGTGTTGTGTGTGGTGGTTTTGTGTGCGGGGGTGCGTGCGTGTGTTGTTGGTGGGGACGGTTTCTATCGTTTCTTTTTTGTTTTGTTTTTTCTCCAATGCCCTTTTTTCCTTTCGTCTTTTTTATCCTTTTTTCTTCTTTTTTTTTCTTTCTTTTTCCCTTCTTCTTTTTTTTCCCTTCTTTTTTAAATCTTTTTTTTTTCTTTTGTTCCTTTTTGCTTTAAGCTGGGTATCGAAAACGTGATGTTACATACACCATAAGATGTCCATTAGTCATTTTCTCGATCTTTCCTCTTAAAAAACACAACATTTTTGTGGTTTTTTGCTTTTTCTAAATTTCTATGAATGTCCTGTGTCGCAATAACTGCAGAAGCATGTCTAGTCCCCCAAGTGGGCCCAAGGGTTCCATGCCAAATGCAGCGCACACACCGGTCTGTCCACAACCTCTGTTGACATTTTAACCCCTTTGTCGCCAAAGGGATTTTTAGGACACAAGGTTCTCTCTCCCCCGGCTCTCTTATTAAGAAAATCGATTTCGGGACAAGACTGGTTTGGAAAACAGGGGAGGAGAGGGAGAGAGGGGAAGAGGAGAGAGAGGAGGAGAGAGAGAGAAGAGAGAGGAGAGAGAGAGAGAATGACAATGACAATGACAATGACAAATTCTTTTTATTGAGGATAAAAGATAAGCCTCATGTGCTTTTTTACCATCCCGTCCCCGCCCCTAGGGATACTCTTAAAAAACCCAAACTTTCAGCCACAGTAGAAACAAGGGGGAAAAGACCCTTTTTTAAAACAGCCCCCCCCCACCCCCACCCCAAAAAACCCTCCCCCCCCCCCAAAAAAAAAAAACCCAAAAAAATAAAAAAAAAACCTAAAAACACCCCACCCCCCCCCCCCACCCCCCCCAAAAAAACCCCCAACCAAAAAACCCAAAAAACTAAAGAGAAAGAAAACCCAAAAAAACAAAAGAAGAAAAAAAAAAAAAACAACAAAAACAACAAAACCCAAAAAAAATAACAAAAAACCAAAATTAATTTAAATCTAAAGATAAAAAATTACACTTGTCAAAAGGTAAATAACTTTTACACATAAAAATAAGTATTGAATAGGCATCATTTAAAACTTTAAATACAGGGACAAGTCCAATACGTATTGAAAAATTTAAAAAATGAAAATTTTATCAGGATACACTATAACTAAAACAAAACGATAAAAAGGGGAGAGAGAGATAGAGATGAGACAGAGATACAGAGAGTGGGTTTGTGGATTTCCCCGAATAATATCCAATATATAAATTCCCCAAAAAAGTACACGTCACCCCAACACTCATTTTTTATTATACTCTTCAAAAATTTTTTGTCTGATAAAGAAATAAACTCAAAACCCATACATTCACCAATAAAAACAAGAAAATCTAAACCTTTTACAGTCATTAGGGAGAGAATGGGGTGAGTGAGTGAGGGGTGAGAGGTGTGTGTGTGTGTGTTGTGGTGTGTGTGTGTTGTGTGTGTGTGTGGGTGGGGAGGGGTTCAGGGATTTAAAAACTAATATTTTAATTTCTCCCATAACACACGATCAAACAAGAACACTTTTTAAAATTTTATCATAAAAAATTGAATGGGCATGATAATAAAAAAAAGGGAATACCCATACACTCACATAATAAAAAGGGGGGGGGGGGGGCCTCCAAAAAAGGCAAAAAAAAAATCTAAAACATTGTAAGAAAAAGAGGGGCAAAAAAACTTTTTTTCCAAGGGTAAAAGAATAAAATACTCATTGCTTTTTACAACCCCCGTCCCCCCCCGTAAGGGGCACATTTAGAGAGAGAGAGAGAGAGAGAGAGAGAAGGGGAGAGAGAGAGAAGGAAGGGAAGGAGAAGGGGGAAAATGGCGCAAAGTCTGTTTTTGTACCTTTTTTTCAAAGGAATTGTTGTTGTCCTTTTAATTTTTTAAAGCTGTTTTCCCCCCAGGGATTAAATTTAAAGAAATGGAAAACTCGCAACAGCGTGGGGCGGGGCGCGCGGCGCGCGCGCCAAAACACTCACACACACCCACACACCCCACACACACACACCACACACACACACCCACACACACACCACACACACCAAAAACACACAAGCCCCCGCGCGGAAAAAAAAACCCTAAGAAAACAAAGAAAAAAAAGGCCCCCAAAGAAAAGTGGCTTTAAAAATGAAAAAGCTAAACAGGGGACCCGAGCAACCACCAACACCATAGCAAGGGAAAAAGGGCGTTAAAAACAACAATAAAAACACACACCACACACCCACACACACACACCAACACACACACCCCACCACAAACACACAAACAAGGCGATAACAAAGGAGAAAAATTTTAAAAAGGGGGCCCCCATTCCAAAGAAAAATAAAATTTGTTGGGGGTTTTTTTGTTTTTGTTTTAAAAAAAAACTTTTCCCTTCCCTCCCCAAAAAAGAACAGCTAAAAGAAAAATGAAAGAAGTTTTCACTCCCCCCACCCCCCCCCCTTGTTTTTTTTTTTTTACCAAAATTTTAGCCCCTATATAAAATTTTCCCTATTTTATTATTTTTTTAAAAAAATAATAAATAAAAGGAAAAGGGGGGTGACAGGACGGTTAAGACGGTTTAAAAAACCCTTTGGGGGGGACATAAACCGAGGCCCCCTGTTTCGAACGCTTTCAAACAAACTAGCGCACACGTTAAAAACCCCGTTCCCCTTTTCGAAAAAGTAGACCAAAAATGTGCCGGGGGAACGGGGGGGCGGGGTTTTCAGGGCCCCGGGGCACACCCGGGGCTGGGTGTGGAAAAGCACAAAAGATTTCTTGTCCCCTTATACTTGAAAAAAACCCCTTGAGCGCTTTGATTTTTTGTTTACAAGGGTTCAGCGCTATAAAAAATTCCCCTACCTTTTAATTTTTTTAATTTTTTATCTTAAATTTTTATTATTAAGAAAGTTCCCTGGCCTACCCCAAAAAAGCAAACCTGGGTTTTTTGGGGTTTGATTCCAGCCGGGCCCCTTTTTTCCCGTTTTTACGGGGGAAACGGGGTAATTTCCCCAACCTTTCAGGGGGGAAATCCTTTAAACCCCGTAGGGCGCCGTGCTTTCGGGGCCGGGGCACGGGAAAGAGAACTACGGGGGCGGGGGTGGCCCGGGGGTTTTGAGTGCTGCTCTGCCGGGCCCGGGGGCCCATCCCCGGCTTCCGCTACCCTTTAACAGCCTGTTCGTGGGATTTTTTTCCTAATTGATGGAACACAGTGCCGACTTACCCCCCGAAAATCCTCGGGTGAGATCATAAAAATTAAAGGGCCCCGTGTGCAAACCCCCGCAAAAAACATCTTGTAAAACCCCGTTAAAATCCGCCCCCGCCTTTCGGAGGGTTTAAACCCTTGGGGTGCCGGTCGGAACAGATGGGAAATTTCCCAAAAAACCCCATGCACTCTTGTTTATTTTTAGACTTTTTTCCCCAAAATCGGAATGCGGGTATCTAAAGGGGGGCCAAGAACGGTCGCATGTAACACAAACTTCGCTGAATTTGGGAAACTCTAGCGGGAACGCAAAACTCCCAAACGTCCCAACCACAGTTGAAAATCGCAAAGGGGCAGGGAGTTACATCCGCTTTTCTGGCAATAGTTGTAGAATATTTCTAACTAAATCCCCGAATCGGTATAGGGCTGGGCAAAAATCTAAACATTGGCGACATCGGCTAGAAAAAACAAAAACGAAAGACATAAAAAGTCAAAAGAATTTTTATGTGATGGGGGGTGCTGGGTACTTGTGGAAAGAGGTGAAGGCATTAGCTTTTTATGTTATTTTCCCCAATCCCCTTTTGGGCCTTCCATATAGTTTCGTTTCCGCCTTGCGCAATGTAAACGTGTGTAAATTATTAATTAATATATTATATATATTATTTTTTAATATATAAAAATATTATATTTATATTATTATAGCCTACGTTCCGGTCCTGCTCTCTCTCTCTCTCCTCTTTCTCTTCTCTCCCCTTCTCTCTCTCTCCTGGATCGTTAAATCTGTTTTATCTTTTTCCCCGTTCCCCAATGATGATTTGTAGGGGAACGTTTTTCAGGGTCTCTCTCTCTTTTCCCCTTCTCTCTCCTCTCTCTCTCTCCTTTCTTCTCCTCTCTCTCTCTCTCTCCAGTCCCCCGTTTGCGCGAGAAGGACTGTACGGGCGTTGCCTGGGAGGGGGGCAAGGGCCCCTTTCCCGTTTGCCGGCCCTGGAGGGGGCTGTCAGTGTTGCCCTTTTGCGGGGTTTGGGTGGGTGGGTAACGCGCGGGGCTGTCACTGCTCTCCCCCACCCTTGCTTGACCCGTGCGCCTCCGGTTCCCCGCACGCGGGGGTGAAGAGGGGGTGAAAAAAGGGCAGGGGTGCCCGCGTGCGAGGAAACGGTTACGTGTTCCAAGAAAAAAAAGGCAGGCTTGCCCATCCAATCGTTTAATTTTTAAAATTACAATGTTGAAAATTTGAATAACTAAAAGATGTTTCCTTTATACCTTGTAAATAGTTTGATTTTTATGTCCACGAAACTTTTTTGTTTCCCATTTTGATTACGCTATTATTTTGGATTATTAAGTTGTTGCCCCTGCGAAAAACCCCCAAACCATGGCAGGAATTTGGGGGTGTTTTTGTTAGTGGAAGGATTTTAGATAAATTGTAGAAAAATTAACGATTGTAATAAAAAAATTGCTAAAAGAAAAAAAAAAGGGTTTTTTAATTAGATAAAGTGTTATTTTTAGCTTCCCTTTTGCCCCGGAAGGGAAACCCCTGTTTATGAAAAAGAGGGCTAAAAAAATGGATATTTTTATTAGGGAAGCTTTGACAATATTTAAAAAGGACCCCTAGACTTATGATTATGGAGACAAAATGGGGGGACGGTCAGAACAAGCTGCCCCGAAGAATGAAATTTTAAATTGAGTCTAGATTTGATGTATGGATGATGAATTTGTGTGCGTTTTTTCGAAGATGGCATATTAAATTTTTGGGTAAAATCTATTAGATTTTGTTTTTTTTTGACGGGTTATTTAAAATGGCGGCTGTGAGGGAGATAAAGAGGGTAATTTATTTTGTATTCCTAAGGGTTGCAGTTTACGATTATTTTTTTTTCCGTGTCAAGTTACAATTTTCGTTTGTGCTTGGAGACTGTTTTGTTTCGTGGCTCTTCCATTAAAACAACGGGAAAAGTTGCCTCGATTGTATAAAACACGGTAAGAGCAAAGACGGACGAAAAAATCAATGGTCGACAGTTGCTGGAATCAAAAATGAGTGAACACTGTTGAATTTCTGGGAAAGTATACAAAAAGTTTTTTTAACTCTTGCAGACTATAAAAAAGAAATGTGAAATTTGAAAATCCTTATGTGGGGCACTGATCTGGTCCGAAATTTTGGGTGGGGGGGAAAAGGAAATGTAAGACGGGTTTGTCAAAAAGCAAAAAAAAAAGCAGAAAAAAAGGGGTTACTAAAAGATTTCAGCGATGTGAAAAATCATGAAAGTTGAGAAAAGGGAGTTATCCTCAGCGAGAAAAGAATATGTCAAATTTAAGGAAAACTAAAAACAGGAATTTGAATGAATTTATTAGAAAAACTGAAAATTCTCTTAACGACGCCCCAAACATTTTGGTCTAAATTAGGTCTTTGAACCCAAAGGCTCTTGTATATAAAAACATTCTATTCAAAAGATGGTTGAACCCCTTTTCGGTTTTTAAAAGCTCGAAGATGTGTAACACAGAGGGTTAAAAAGGGGAAAGGAAGAAGATGATGATTTCGAAACCCTTGTTTAAGAAATCCGAAATGAGTTAATTTCCGGGGATCCAACAGGAAAAAAGGTGGTCCCGACAAAATATAGGCGAAAAGCAAAAAATCTAACTCATTTTTTATTTCCTTCCTTAAAACCCCAACGTGTTTTTGAAAGAGGTGTTTCCCTTTGGAGTGGGCCAAATCTATAACATTCCTACACAAAAAAGGGACCCCCCAAAACCTTATGTGGAGAGCCCTCATGCTCGGCAAAAATATCCCTTTTATTTTTAATAAAGGTTAAATAGTGGGTTAAGAAAAAGCAAAAAGCTTTAAGAAAAACAGGTTTTTTGAGCAAATTTGTTTCCCCGATCTATATTCCCTGTCCTATTGTTAAAAAATACTTGCAATCAAAAAAAAACTATTTGTGGCATTTTTGATTTTGTAAGGCGTTCGATTTTAAACTAATTCTTATGGATGTTTGCGTAAAAAAGGAATAAACGGAATTATATTGGCCTAGGAGTTATAAATCAGATTTGGCATTGCCGCAGGGGTATGATTATTCGGAATATTTCGAAAGCCAAAAGGAGTAAGCGGGTTTTTATATTAAGCCACTTGTTTTCTTTTTTTATTAAGAAATTTCCCTTGAATTAACCCAAAAAAAGGGAAAAAATGGTATTTATATTTTCTCACAAAAAACGGAATTTTTACTACTATTTGTTGATATGATTCTTTGGGCTGACACGGTAAGGTTTACAAAAAAATAGTATATTAAAAGGAGAGGCGTGCTGATTTATCGTCCAAAATTAAAATCTGTTTTTAAAGGGGGACATTTATCAGGCGGAAAAATGGTTTTTTGGAAATGCTGGTGATCGTGAATTCTTATAAAAACCCGGGTGCTTTTCAACGAAGAAGTTGTGTTGCATGCCCTGTCTTGCAGGGAAAGGGGGAAAAAAGGTGTAAACGAAACTTAAAAAAAGTTCGAAAAGCTGATCGTAGATGTTCTTTTTTTGGAAATTTTTTTGATTTCAAATAGAACCCCTTTTCTTACTATGGATCAAATAGGGGGTTCTGTCAATCACAAATAGAAAAATCATACAACAAACAACGTTTCTTAAAAGTCCCAATTCATTTGTCAAATACTTACTATAGGGAAACGGGAAGAACCTTTAAAAAATCAGAAGTTGTTTAAAATGTATTTGTCTGGCTAAAAATCGAAACTTCCCCGGGTCCTTTAGTAGGGAATCTTTGACTGAAGGTTACAATGGAGCGG
This sequence comes from Rapana venosa, assembly GCA_028751875.1. Classification (NCBI taxonomy): domain Eukaryota; kingdom Metazoa; phylum Mollusca; class Gastropoda; order Neogastropoda; family Muricidae; genus Rapana; species Rapana venosa. Next base: position 6,227,827 of record CM054146.1, read on the forward strand.
GTAAAAGGAATTGGGGATACAAATTAAAAAATCTTAAACGAAAATGTTTTTGGAATGTGGGTTGTTCAGGAAAGGTGGGGCATGGTTTTTTTTTTAAGACAGACTCATTTGTTTTTATTCTTTTCCCAGCAGGAAAGAAAAAATAAATATCTGGGTTTTTTCGTTTAAATGGTTTTCCCGGAAAAATATCTTCGAAAAGTCCTGACAAATGGCACCCACTGAATTATGAAAATTTGCAAGAACACCGTTCAATGCAAACAAAAGATGTTTCAACCCCCGAGACGTCCCCCGTTTCATGCCCCAGTTGGTCCATTTTGTGAGGGGCTTCCCGTTTTATTGTCAAACTTGTTTTCCCCACTGAAAAAATGGGTGTTTCAATCTAGAAGCTTTCGGGGGGCAAGATTTTTTTTTATTTACGACTGAAGATATTGTGATCAATCGGTTGCAAAGTTTATTTCTGAAAGCACTGAAATTCGCAAATTTCGCTAAGTTCCCAATTTGTTTAATTTGTGCCCAAACTAAAGTAAATTATATAATTGTAAACTCCCATTTTTGACACCTAAAAAAAAAATTGTAATTCGCTGTAATCTCCAGCAAAAATATTTATTTAAAAATTTATCAATTTCATTGGATGGCTAAAAAGCATTCTAGAAGTTCTTTTTTTTTTTGATTGTTATGGTTCTGTTTTTCCCCTTGCTATTTCTTTTTGGTTTTAGTTTGAAACTGGTTTGTCGAGCTTTTTAAATGTATCCCTTTATAAGAGCTTTTTGGGTTTGTTTGTTTTTTTGGGTTTTTATTCGTTTGATCATGTGTTTTTTGTATTTTTTGTATTTTCAAAAGAAGTCGTGTATAACCCCCTTTTCAATAGGCCCCTTGGGCAATTACAATAAATTGGTCAAAACGTCAAAGCCTCTCTCTCTCTCTCTCTCTCTCTTCTCTCTCTCTCTCTCTCTCTCTCTGAATGAGATTATCAAATATCACGTTTGCATCTTTGTACATGTTGCACAACGAAGATTTTGTTCACCAGAGATCAGTTTCTGCAGTTAGATTGGTTCTTTGTGTTACCTACTTTAGCAACTATTCAACTGTTTCAAGCTGATCCACACCATCAAGGAACTCTACTCAAAGGCCACCAGTGCATTACTCGTACAGGGCACGGTAGGGGAATGGTTCCGTACCTCAGTTGGGGTCGGACAGGGATGTCTGCTGTCGCCAACACTGTTTAACATTTTCCTCGAATGCATCATGACTGACGCCTTGGAAGACCACACAGGCACAGTCAGCATTGGAGGGCACAATCCCCCAACCCTTTGGGTTTGCCGATGACATTGAGGGTTTCTGGCAGGAAATGAAGAGGAACTGGCCAACCTAGTGAAGCAACTGGACGAAATATCCTCACGATAGGGCATGGAAATCAGCGCCGAGAAAACCAAGCTCATGTCAAACAGTGCCCAGTCAATCACCACCAAGACACTCTCAGCGGAAAAGAACTGGAGGGCAGTTGACCATTTCAAGTACCTTGGAGCCATATAAGTGAGGAGGGATCGAAGACCGAAATCCTAGCAAGAGCGGCACAAACAGCAGCAGCAATGGCAAGACTGAAGACCATATGGAGAGACAGAAACATCCCTCTCGGACCAAGGCAAAGTTACTAAACGCGCTAGTCCTCAATCATGCTTTACGCATGTGAGGCATGGACACTGAATGCAGGACTACCAAAGGAGGGATCCAAGCAGTAGAAATGAGATGCCTCAGAAGGCCCCTTGACATCTCAAAACAAGGACCATGTCACCAACAATGAAGTCCGCAGAATGATCACTAAACAAGTGCGGGCTATGAAGCCTACTGACCACGGCGAAAAAGGGAAACTCAGATGGTCTGGGCACGAAAACACCCCTCGAAGGACTTGAAAGACCATCCTGCAAGGAACAGTCCAGGGGAAGAGAAGACGGGGCAGAGGAGAAAGTGGGCCGACGACATCCGTGATTGGAAAGGGGAGGACTTCAGTGTCACCCAGGCACTCGCCCACGACCGCGCTAAGTGGAGCCAGCTGGTCCACCGTTCGTCCACCATGCAGCGCCCCTACGACCCTGGCGGGTTACGGGACCAGTGAACAAGTGAACAGTGAACAACTGTTTCGAAGTAAAGCATAGGCACCTGCAATAACGTCACAACAAAATTTACCTCATTTTCCCCTAACTTCATGTTCTGGTGCAGATTGTTGCGTGTTAGTGATATAGGACTTTTCTGTGTTTATTTAAACAGCAATCAATTGGTGCTTTTATCCAAGAATGGTATGGGTCAGGAACAGACAGAGAGAGATATAAGAAATGTACAGATCCTTTGAAGGCATTTTTGAAAAAAAAAAGTAAGTTGAATCTGTTAAACCGTACCGTTGTCAGGTGGCTATTACCCATTCGGACCGTTTTACCATTAAGTAACAATGTCTCACTCGCTTTCCCCCCAGCCAAGTTAAGCAGCTTCGAGCGTGGTTACCAGTTGGATGGGTGACCGTTTGTGCGCCTTGGCTTCAGTACAGTTCCCCCAGTTCACCCAGCTGTAAATGGGTACCTGCCCTCTTTAGGGTCAGGGAAGGTAAAGCAGCAAGGGAGAGGAGATGGGCGCCGCCCTCAATATGCTGGCCCTAGAGAAGTGAGGTCTCTGACGCCTCACTCCCCTACGACCTTATAGGTTATGGGAACCTCTTTTTTAACAATGTCAATGATTTAGTGAAACTAGTCAAGACAAAGCACGCCCACTCTGCAGAACTGTAGCTGACAATGAAGCTCAGTTTTCCAGTGTCCATATACACAGATTTAAGAGGGAAGTTCCTAACTAAACACAACAATTTGTCGTCTTCTTCTTAAAGCTGCAAACTGTGACCTCAGACACAATATATATAGATTTATTTTTCACCCTTCAATGGAAAGAGAAAAAGCATTGGTTTAAGTGTAAAGTAATAATAGTAAAAATAATAATATACATGGAATTTATACAGCGCAAAATCTTGCAAAAAAACCAAATCAAAGCGTTCTCATTCATCCTAGCATCCTAGCATGTACGGAATAAGACAGTCTCAGTTGATAATGCGCCCAACATGTGTTTGTCTTGATTGTGTGCTCATTACTGATATCCATTATGGATCTAATGAAGCAGAACAGTAGTTTTGGATTCCCTTCAGTTTTCAGATGTTACTCCCAAATTTGGTTTTGTGGCTATTGTTTTAGATTACTGTGTTCTGAGTTACCCCAAAACAATGTACTATGGCCAAGGCTGATGTACATTAGATTTGTTTCAGTGTTTTCTCTCTCTCTCTCTCTCTCTCCTCTCTCTCTCTCTCTCTCTCTCTCTCCAGCCTAATTTATTTTATTGTCTACTCGTGGCATCTAGTCACCCTGAGATTGTGGGGTAGCCTTGCTTTATATTTGTGTAAAGCCTTTGAATCAGAGATATTTGGTTTCTAAGTCATGTTTTTTTAACTGATTTTTATTGTGGTGGTTGCGGTTATACAAAAACATTTTTGTGGTTGTGGTTTGTTGTTGTTGGTTGTTGTTGTGTGTTTGGTGTGGGGGGGGTTTGTTTTGTTGTTGGGGTTGTTGTGTTGTTGTTGTTGTTTTTGGGGGGTGTGCTTCCTTCTTTTTCTCACTAAAATACTAAGCAGCTCGGCAACCCCCCTTCATGTATGGGCCAAATGGCCTTTTGTGAATAATATTTCGGTTCTCTCTCTCTCTCTCTCTCCCCTCTCTCTCTCTCTCTCCTCTTCTCTCTCTCTCTTTTCTCTCTCCACACACGCAAACACACTCTTTCTTGTCCTTTTACTCTTCTTTCTCTCTTTTTCTACTCCTCCTCTCCTTCTTCTTCTTCTTCTTCTTCTTCTTCTTCTTCTTCTTCTTCTTCTTCTTCTTTCCGCTTTACTCTTTCCTTCCTTCCATCTGTCTTCCCCCCCCCCCTTTCTTTTCATAATTTTTTTTGGGTCATGTGGTGCCAACATTCATTTTTTAACAAACAATGACGATTCATTCTACACAACATGAACATTTGTTTACACGTATGTCTACCTGTTTGCTTTTCTCCAGGGCCGGATGAAAAATGTCTCGTACCTACTCTGGTAAAAGGGTAAAAAGGTCAAGGTGTTCCACAACCTATGTGGTCGTAGGGGAGCGAGGCGTCAGAGACCTCACTTCTCTGGGGGGCCAGCATATTGAGGGGGGCCCGCCCATCTCCTCCCCCTCGCTGCTTTATCTTCCCTGACCCTAAAGGGGCAGATACCCAATTTACAGCTGGGTGAACTGTACTGAACCCAAGGTGCGCAAAACGGTCACCCATCCACTTGGTAACCACGCTAGATGCTTCTTAACCTTGGGTGGGGAATAGCGAGTGCTGTGACCACTGACTATCCCCTCCCCTACCTACGCTGTTTCCCACAAAGAAAACGTGGTCCTTTTGTCGGTTTCAGTTTGGACCTGACTTCCCCTGACCTCGCTGAGGAGTGGTGGGGCAGCAGTGCCCTGGCTTTGGGTGTGTGTCAGGCAGTGGGTCTGCCTGCTTTCTAGGACAAGTTGAGGGTCGTGGCCTGCTTTCTAGGACAAGTTGAGGGTCGTGGCTGCTTTCTAGGACAAGTTGAGGGTCGTGGCCTGCTTTCTAGGACAAGTTGAGGGTCGTGCCTGCTTTCTAGGACAAGTTGAGGGTCGTGCCTGCTGTCTAGGACAAGTTGAGGGTTGAACGTGTGTGCATTCTACATAGTATGTTCTACATAGTACATAGTATGTAGAACACCACACTACACTACACTACGCTACACTACACTACTATGCACTACGCTACAGTACACTACAGTACAGTACACTACACTACGCTACAGTACACTGCACTACACTACACTACACTACACCACACTGTACCCACAGCACTACACTACACTACACTTCACTACACTCCACAGTTTTACAATTCACAATGGGGGATTTTCCCTTAACTCTTCTTTTGGGGCTATCGCGAAACAAAAGCTTATACATATCAAAAATTTAATGACGGGTACAAAGAGGTAGAGCAAAACTTCAGTGAACAACGACAATGGGTAACAATAATGCATTGTCTAGAGCAAAACATCAGTGAACAAAACGCCAATTGTAACAATAATGCATTAGTCTGAAGGACTTTGGGGATTTGAAGTCAGGAGTTACTGTTAAATCCAGGGGAAAGCATCCACCCAAATGACACCCCTGCAGAGACTCAAATAGGCCTATGTCAGACAGTAGCAGCTGTATGAGCCTTGGATGAGGAAGAAGGAAAAGAAATCTGCGCCCTCAGTTATCGACAGATCACCCGCACTACGCTCTAACCATGGGCTACGGGCAAAGTCTCAATACTCACGACCCAGTGATACTTTACTATCTCAATAGAGAAATTATGAGTGGCGTTTTAAGATGACACAACATGCTTTAAGCAATATATACATAAAATATTACACACATCTTAAAAGTTGACAGCACTTGATGTCACACACACACGCGCGCGCGCGCGAACCACACGCAAGCACACCCACACGTTCACTTTTTATTGTCTAATATCACTTTAAGTGAACAGACGTAAAATTGAAGACACACTGCATACACATGGGGACTGGATTTCTTTTTTAAGCACATGAGTGCTTATTCCATTATCCTCGAAATAAAAGAATAAAATAAAAATTAAAAAATTAAAAATAAGTGAAAACACACGTACACGCATGGAGCCAACAATGACAATATCAAGAGCGACAAGGCAAAAGTACAACAGGATTGCCATTTCAGAAAGTCAAAGTAGCTAACTTCTCATGATGCCACACTGAACAAGACGTTAATAAAAAATAATAAATGGAAATTTTTATAGCCCATATCTTGCAGGACAAATCAAAGCGCTTGCACTCAACTCATTCTTACACAGTCATACAACCAGTAGCAAGTAATAGTTCATCAAGTCCAAATGTGCACGCACGCGCGGGGCGCGCACACACACACACAACACACACACACACACAAAACACCTGGCAGGGCAATAGAATCTTGGTGTTGAAGGCAGGAAAAAAAAATATGAGATGAAGCAGGGAGGAAAATCTTAGGTTTGAAATAAATGTCTTGAGACTGGATTTAAAAGTGTCATAAGAAGGCTTTTGGCAGAGGAGAGAGAGGGAGATCATTCCACATCAATGGACCAGAAATTTGGAGAAAGAGCGACGGCCGATGGTGGATTGGTTGAATCTAGGTATTCGTAAGGACAAGGATCTGCAGCTGAGGGATGAGAACGAGAAGGAGGTACAAGTGAAGACTTCACAGAGGTAGGGGGGTGCTGTTTTTTTTGGAGACATTTGTAACAGAGGGTACTGATCTTATAGTTTACTCTCTGTGGCACAGGCAGCCAGTGGGAGAGGAGACCCCCAAAAAGCAAGAGGCAGGAGGGAAGGGGGAGTGTGGGAGGGGAGGGGGGCAGGAGATAGTACTGTTCAGGACAAGGTCCTTTTAATCCTCCAAATGAGAAATTCTGAGTGGTGGGGTGAAGCAAGCCATGCAGCAAAGTAACACACACAATAATGAAATCGCATTTGCAATGAGGAGGATTTCAAAACTGGTTCTGGAACATTTTTAAAACCCGATTAGATTGTGTAGCATCTAAAATTTACTGCCTATACTTAGATCTATTTCTGAAAAACACTAGGAACATTCCACCTCACAGGGTAAAACGCAGTAACTCCAGTTTCCAAAGTTTGAAGAAAATCCATTTTCTTGTTTAATCACAGACTATATTTACGAAATAGTTTCACTACACTAAATACACTACACACCCCACTACCTTACCACGCCACCCACACTACACCACACCACACTCACTACACCACACTACACCAGATACGCAACACCACACGACAATACACCGCACCACACCATACCACTCTACACTACACCACTCACTACGCCACACCACACCAACAAACCCCCCCATACCACACCACACTACACCCACTATACCACACCACACTACACCCCACCACACTACACCACACCACACCCCACAAACCCACACTAACTACACACCAACACCACACCATAACACTAACACCACACCACACTACACCACATTAACACAAACCACACCACACCAGATTTATAAGCCATACAAAACAAACAGGGCATAAATCAAACATTCTGTCTCTACTGAATACGAAATCCAAAAGAAAACTGCAAAGTCTGGAAGCCTGAAAAGATGGAGTTGCCGTGTTTTGGCGTGAGTGGGCCCGCACTTAACGTCGCTGGAAACGGAAAAGACCCCCAGATCAATACCGCTTGGAATTATTTGATTTATTCAAACCCGGATCGATGGAGCGATACCCGGTAATTTTTTTAGGGGGAAACTGGGGAACGCCAACTGTTTT
>CM054146.1:6255734-6275734 GCA_028751875.1 Rapana venosa
AGAAGAGTATAAACAGGTAAAGGTGTCCCATAACCTAGGTGGTCGTAGGGGAGCGAGGTGTCAGAGACCTCAGCTTCTCCAGGGTCCAGCATATTGAGGGCGGCGCCCATCTCCTCTCCCTCGCTGCTTTACCTTCCCTGGCCCTAAAGAGAGCAGGTACCCATTTTACAGCTGGGTGAACTGGGGGACTGTACTGAAGCCAAGACGCACGAACTCTCACCCATCCACAAGACAACCATGCCCAGCACTGCTTAACCTTAGCTTGCGGGGAGCGGGGTACTCTTCTGGAAGAGTCGCTGGATATAACTAGTGAAAGGGATGACACCAACATGCCCAGCATGCAATCTGAGAAGTACTGAGGGATGGGCTCCGCCAGGTTTGACAAGCCCACGACATACTTCATGCCTGAAGGCTTCAGCGCCGTGTTCTGATGACGACTCCTCAAGGAGCAGGGGGAGAAGTCAGCTCCATCACTCCTCATGCCTTGCACTGGGAGTGGGAGTGCAGTCTGCTGAAGGAAGGGAGCCAACCCTTCATATTTGAGGAGCCAGATTTCTGTTTCTGTTTGCTTCCCTTTCAACAATGTCGCTAGCTAAATGCGAGTTATGTGCCCATGTCTTGCAGGACACCTCTCATAGTAGTTCAAATGAAGATAAGCAGTGCCCTGTTTGTAAAGACCAAATAGAGAATGAAGAACACTTTTTATTTAATTGCCCTGTCTATGAAGATTTGAGACATAAGTTTCTTAAAGATGCGAAGAGACTTCCTTTGCACGTGCTACTCAAAGCTACAATATCTACTGATAGACATAATTTATCACGATTTATTTTTCATGCAACCAACAGAAGAAGTATGATAACTTTATAGAAATGGATCCTTATATTGATGAATACTACATTCAAAACATTGTCGATTATGACGAACGTGATATCATTTGTGATGAATATCCAAGAAATGGGTGATGTAATTTCTTTATTATTGCTGATACATCATTTCATATTTATATATATTGATAGTAATGTGTTTATAACACTCATGTCATATGTCCACTCCATACGCCCATCATTCCTTTGTATTGTGGCCTAAGGCCGATGTACAGTAAAAGTCTGAAGTCTGAAGTCTCTCTCTCTCTCTCTCTCTCTCTGGCCATGGAAAGGGCGCATGCACGTGCATGCACGCATGCGCGCACACATACATATACACAAACAAGCGCACGCATGCACACACACAGGCACGCGCACACGCACACACGCACACAGGCACACACACACAGAGGCATGCACGCACACACACATACACACAGAGGCACACACACACACACACACACACACACTTACAAAAACGAAAGATCACACGGAAAGGCTACACTGATCGTGGGTCATTGTAGGCCAACTCTGACCCTTGTCTGTAGTTGTAAACCCTTCCCCACTGCCCTGCCTGTCATTCTCTCCCCTTGACAAGACGCGTTATTCTCTTCTCCCATGTATTGTTTCTTATAACTCTGTGTGTGTGTGTGTGTGTGTGTGTGTGTGTGTGTGTGTGTGTGTGTGTGTGTGTGTGTGTGTGTGTGTTTGTGTGTGTGGGGGGGGAGGGGGGTTGTTTTGGTTTGTTTTTTGTTGTTTTTATTTCGAGGATAATGGAATAAGCACTTATTGCTTTTTTACATCTAGTCCCCGTGTGTATGCGGTTTTGTAAATTCTGTCATCTGTTCCCACCAGCACACAATGGCCTACTCTTACGAAAAGCGGAACAGGATTTAACGTGTGCGCAAGATGTTCAGCGTGCGTTCGCACACGGGGCCTCGGTTTATAGTCTCATCCGAAGGACTTTAGGGGGGGTGGAGGGGGGTGATGTGTGTGTCTGTCTGTCTGTGTCTGTCTGTCTGTGTCTGTGTGTATGTGTGTGTGTCTGTGTGAGTATGTGTGTGTTGTTGTTGCTTTTGTTTTTGATGCTGTTATTGTTGTTGCTGGTGCTGCTGTTGCTGCTGTTGTTGTGTGTTGGTATTGTCGTTGCTGTTGCTGTTGTTGTTTCCGTCTCTCTTTCCACTTTCTTTGAAAAGGAAAAAGGGAAGAGGACGAATGGAGGAAAAGGGAAAAGAAAAATGTTTGTTCTTTGCCTTTCAGTTCTTCTCATTCATCTACTTATATAGATATCCTCATTGTTATCTAGCTGTTCAACTGCATGACTCAATGTGTAAACTAATGGGTGGCGCTGCTCTTGTGGCGACGCGCCCTTTCTGGGGAGAGAGAACAGCCCGAATTTCTGGCCCAAAAATCTGCCGCGATTGAAAGTGGTATAGAAAATAAAACAAATACAGTTTTGTGTATTTGTATAATGCCAATACACTCCTCCTCCTCCTCCTCCTCCTCCTCCTCCTCCTCCTCCTCATTCTTCTTCTTCTTTCTTCTTCTTCTTCTTTACGTATTCTTCTTTTCGTGTTCTTTTTCTTCGCAATTCTTCTTCTTCGCATTCTTCTTCTTCTTCGCATTCTTTTCTTCGCATTCTTTTCCTCGCAATTCTTCTGCTTCGCATTCTTCTTCTCTTCTTCTTCTTCGCATTCTTCATCTTCTTCGCATTCTCCTTCTTCTTTGCATTCTTATTCTTCTTCTTCTTCGTATTCTTCTTCTTCTTTGCATTCTTTGCATTCTTATTCTTCTTCTTCTTCGCATTCTTCGCATTCTTCGTATTCTTCTTCTTCTTCGCATTCTTCTTCTTCGCATTCTTCTTCCTCTTCTTCTTTGTCTTCTTCTTCCTCCTCTTCTTCGCATTCTTCTTCTCCTTCTTCGAACGCTCAGACAGCAACGTATTTGTGATATACAAAATATACAACTACAAATACTCTCGCTAATGTCACGTATCATTTATAAAAATAAAAAAAACAACGAACGCTGTTGATCAGTGGCTATAAATATCACAGACTATCAAGTTCTGCCTCACACAAGAACTGTTGCAGTCTAGTCCCTGAGATCATTGTCTACAGTGAGGCTAGACAGATTGTACACGGTAGTATCTTGTTTCTCTTCAGTGCAGGAATACGAGGAGTGGCTGTATGTAACAGCGTCTTTTCTTTTTGGAAAGGCAGTATGTAGATGGATCTTCTTTCAGCACTTGTTCTTTTTTTGTTAACTTTAGACTCGCATGTACCAGCATGACTGTGTATTTTGTGTTATTTATCTATTAGTTTATTCTTTTACTTCGAGGATAATGAAATAAACACTCATGTACTTTTTTTTCAACATTCAGCCCCCGTGTGCATGCGGATTTGTATATTTTGTCATCGGTTCCAAAAAGGCACACAATGGCCTACTCTTTCGAAAAGCGGGACAGGGTTTAAGGTGTTCACAAGATGTTCTGCGTGTGTTCGCACACGGGACCACAATTTACAGTCTCATCCGAAGGACTTTCGGGGGTTGGGGGGGGGGGGGGGGGGAGGGGGGGGAGTCGGCACTGATGTTAACTCCAGGGGAGAAAATTTGCTTAGTGGATGGGTGTCGGTGTGTGTGCAAATCTGTCGTAAGTCAAGTACCCGGCTCCTCTGTTTGACTACAGGTACCCACATACCCTCTGCAGGGACGTGACTCGGTCGCCGAGTGGTCAGACTGTTCAACTGGTGGGCTAGCGGTAACTGAAGGCCTGAGTTTGAATCTTCCTTGAAGTATCTGTGGCAGGGGATTTTCCACCCCTGAAATTAACAACACTTGCACTGGCACTGTTCCTGTTCTTCCTGTCACCTCCTCCTTGTCTATTTTCTGCCTTCTTGGTCCATTCTCCTGCCTTTTACCCCCCAGAAAGACTTAACAGATAACTATTATCTCCCATGCCGAAGTCGGATGCGCTGAGTCTGACTTGTCAGGCGCTTAACGGCAGCGCAACATATTTTTCGCTCATATGACAGACAACAATAGTTTTGTCTGAGCGCTCGAAGAAGAAGAAGAAGAAGAAGAAGAAGAAAAAAAAAAAAAAAAAAAAAGAAGAGTCGTGACTCATTTTTAACTTCTAGCAGACGTTTTCATACAAGATTAAACTTTTTCCAGGCAATGCAGACTTAAGCACGGAAATCATGACTTGACTCATGTTTAACTTCTTAAGCAGTCGTTTACATACAAATATTAAACTTTTTTTCAGGCAGTACATAGCTAAGCACGAAGCCTGCGAAGCCCATACCCCTTACGATTCATGCTGGGTATGTGGCGCCGTCCATCCCGCTGCTGCACTCTTCTTCTACCAACAGCGGATTGCTGGGGTTCAACGGGTGCTCCACACACACTGCGTCTGTTCCTCACACATGGGACCTCAGCTGCCGCTTAGTCTCATCGGAAGCAGGACTTTCGGGTGGTGAGTGGTGGAGGCGGTACACACGTTAACTCTGGGAGAGGGGGGTGACGAGGGAGGGGGTACACCCCTAAAACGGACTCGTCAACCAAGACTGGAACCCACGCCTTCAGCTGATTCCAGATAGCGAGTTCTACACTCTAACCACGAGGCCCTGTTGTCCCCCTACATCCCCCCACCCCCCTCCTCCATCCATCCCGTACAGATGGCTTGCCAACCAAGTCATGGGGTAGACCTAGGTATTGGATGTCGCCTCTGTGACAATGGCGTGGGTATCTGGTGTCTGATTTAATGACGTGCGGTACACATTATGTGTCTGTTTTATTCGTTCCTTCCTTCGTCCTGGTTTGTCTGTTCTTCCGTGGCAAGGTTGTATGCTTGCATTTTTTCCTGTTTTTTTTAATTCTTAGATGACAAAAGCAGATTAACCTCTCTCTCTCTCTCTCTCTCTCTCTCTCTCTCTCTCTCTCTCTCTCTCTCATCTGTTACCCGTATGAATAAAGATTATTAATCAATCAATTATCAATCTCACACACACATGAATAAAGATTATTAATCAATCAATTATCAATTTCACACACACACACACACACACACGCACGCACGCACGCACGCACGCACACACACACACACGCACACACACACTGACTCACCTTGCGCCTGCGCAGTCTGTTCATGAAGACACTGGCTGTACTGGTGGCCAGGTCTGTCTCGGTGACAGTGTTCCTCCTCCGGCCTTGTAGACCCGGCAAACCCCGTGTCTGTGAAGTGTAGCCAACGGTCTCGATTAGGAACCATGGCAGTTTAGTGTCTGAGTGTGTAGTGTTGGGTTGCCTCAAGGTTTCATCGTCATTAGACAGAATAAGCCAATAGGCTCAACCATAATCCGTGACAGTGTCGTATCTGTGGCACATTCCTACAGTGTTATGATCGAGCAGAAATTGTGAGAAAGGGTGTAACAACAACAACAACAACAATAATAATAATGATAATAATATTAATAATAATAATAATAATAATAATAATAATAATAATAATAATAATAATAATAATAATAATAATAATAATAATAATAATAATAATAAACAACTGATCAAAGACTTTGTTGAAATGTAATTATAATTTCACAAAGATTGTGCTGAGGGGGGTTACAATTTTTGAGTGACTTGAAGATTACGATCAATAATTTTCTAGAACACCAGCCACCATTAAAGGTACAGGTGTCCCATAACCCATGTGGTCGTCGGGGAGCGAGGCATCAGAGACCTCACTTCTCTAGGGGCCAGCATATTGAGGGCAGCGCCCATCTCCTCTCTCTCGCTGCTTTGCCTTCCCTGACCCTAAAGAGGCAGGTACCCATTTACAAAAAAATTCTAGAAATTTCTCGACTGACTACATAATATCACTTTGAAAGCATTTCTTAAACAGACTATTTCTTTTGTCTAAAAGTAATAAATAAATTTCTCGACTGACTACATTATAAATGTCACTTTGAAAACATTTCTTAAACTACATTTATCTAAAATAAAGAAATTTATCGACCTTTTTTTAAAATCTATTCTTCTGCGGCCATATTTTGCCTTTAACTGACTATGCATCAAAACACTGTGGGACAAATGCAGTGAAGCAACTTTTAGATTGATCCACCGTTGATATAAAAGAGCACTAAAGCTGGTTTTGTTAAAGTGGAGCTCCTGCACTGTTACTGATTACAAGCAACAAATAAACTAGCGCTCCGTAACAGGCTTTCTTGTCAACAAAGCTGTACTCGCATGCATGCAGAACGTTACCTGTGGAAATGCTCCTCCACAGACCACAAATGCTTTCAAAATAAATGAGCACAGCCGCAATCATTGGTTTAGTGTTCTTCTTCCTTGAACGTTCAGACGGCAACTTGTCTGTCACATGAGCGAAAATGCGTTGCACTGCCGATAAGCGCCTAACAAGTCAGGCCCAGCGCATCCGACTTCGGCCTGAGAGAGAATATTTATCTTTTAAGTCTTTCTGGGGGTGGGAGGGGGGGGGGGGGTAAGCAGTAAAAAAAAAATGGACCAAGAAGGCATAAAATAGAGAAGAAAAAGGTGATATGAAGGAAAGGAACACGACTGAAACAAAGAAAGGGATAGAAAAGTCCCCCGTGAGGATGCCGGGAGGCCTGTCAGTATAAATGGCATCACCACCTTCTGAAAATTCTGTGCAATGAATGCCCTCTTTTCTATCCCTCTCTTTTGCTTCTGCCTTGTTCCTTTTCTTCCTGTCACCTCCTTCTTGTCTATTTTCTGCCTTCTTGGTCCATTCTCCTGCCTTTTTTTCCAGAAAGACGTTACAAAAGATTACCATTCTTTTCCATGCCGAAGTCGGATGCGCTGGGCCTGACTTGTCAGGCGCTTAACGGCAGCGCGAAGTATTTTCGCTCATATGACAGATAACGGTAGCTACTGTTTGAGCATTCGAAGAAGAAGAAATATCAACATCATTAAAGATGAATGTACAATACCAAATTGTTTTCATTTTCTACAATGATTGATAGATGGGTCCTTTTTTTTTTTAAGCCAACGTTTTTTCTATTAAATGTACCAAGTGAAAATAAATATTTGACTTTGACTTTGACTTTCATACACACACACACACACACACACACACACACACACACACACACACACACACACCGATTGATTTGTAACGTGATATGTCTGTTTCTTTGTATTATGTTGCTTTTTTTCATTTGTTGTTTATTTGTTTTTGTTTGTTTTTGTTTGTTGATTTTTTTCGATGGATTGTTAGATTAAAAACAAATATACTGCTTATTCAATGATCGATTTGAAAAGAAATACTTGACTTTTACACACACACACACACACACACACACACACACACACACACACACACGTACACACACACGTACACACAAACACACACACACACACACACACACACTCCTTCCCCGTGTACAAACGTGCGCACTTCAAGCAGAGAAAGTGCCAAAGTGTCTGGATAAAGTGCCATAAGCGCTAAGCAGGCTGAGTGGGATTCAGTCAAGTAAAAAACAAAAACAAAACAAAAAGTTTATTCATGTCAAACTTGACAGAAACAATATGCAGATAACGAGAAATTTAATAATTCACTCTTTCCTTTTTCTAAAAGGTAATCCTTGAAAATTAAACAGAATGACTTGGATATTTTAATGTAATTAAAATTTCGCAACCAGACACCTTTTTTTCTAATAAGAGACCATGTAGAATGCTTCACTTTACAGGAAGAAACACAGAGGGGGATAGAAAAGAGGGAATTCCTAGCACAGAATTTCCAGAAGGTGGGGTATTGTTTGTACTGACAGGCAGGCCCCCGGCATCCCCGCGGGGAAAGAGGGTTCAGATCCTTAGATCTTGACGCCTGATCATGGCCACATTTTGAAATGCTAAACGAAGACGTCTTCTCAGGGTTCATGTTTGTTAGAAACTACTTGAGAAACCCAGGAGAGAGAGAGAGAGAGAGAGAGAGAAGAGAGAGAGAGAGAAGAGAGAGAGAGAGAGAGACAGACAGACAGACAGACAGACAGACAGAGACAGACAGACAGACAGAGCCAGACAGACAGATAGACAGACAGACAGAGACAACAAACAAAGACAGACAGACAGACAGAGACAACAGAGACAGATGGACAGACAGATAAACAGACAGACAGAGGTAATGATATTTACTTTCAATTGTAGCAGGTAAGCGTGCTTTTTCATCCGCCGACAGACAGACAGACAGACAGACACAGACAGAGACAGACAGACAGACAGACAGAGACAGAGAGTCAGACAGACAGTCTAACGTTAGTCAAAAGCTACACTATTGACCGATGGAATGTGTTTGTCATAGAGCGTAACAGCAACAACGAATTGTCCACACCCAAGATTATGCTCGCAGCGACAAGAACAACAGCCAAGCTGAAGCCAATAAGCAAACAATACTTTTTTTTAAGCCAAACTAAGCCAAAGCATGATATCACTCTTTGCTGGTGACGTCACCTGACTGTAGCCACTACTTCGACTCATGACGTCACTGCTTTCAGAGTCACTCCAAGAGCCCCTTTCCTGATGTCAATAATAATAATAATAATAATAATAACGACGACGACGAAAAACACAACAATCATCATATCATCATCATCTTTATAATAATAATGATCATAACCATCATCGTATAATAATAATAATAATAATAATAATAATAATGAGGAGGAGGAGGAGGAAGAGGAGAAGGAGGAAGATGAGCAGCAGCAGCAGACGAAGAAGAAGAAGAAGAAGAAGATAATCAACACAGAGATAAATGGCATGCGCGCACACGAGGCATCACGCACACACGTGCGCGCGCGCACGCACGCACGCACAAACACACACCACAAGCAGTGCGTGCGCTCACGTAGTTACGGCACAAGCATATGGGCACTGTGTTTCTCTTTATTACACTACACTACACTACATTACACTACACAACACAAAACATTACACTGCAGTACACTGCACTACACTACACTTCACAACATCACACTACACTACACTACACTCACTACGCTACACTACACTCCACTACACTACTCTACTCTTCTCTGCTCTACTCTACAAAGATCCCACTTCACTTCACAACATCACACTACACTACACTATACTACACTATAGAACATTACACATCACTTACACTACACTATACTTCACAACATCACACTACACTAAACTACACTACACTACACAACACTACATTGAACAACATGACACTACACTACACAACATGACACTACACTATACTACACTACACAACATTACACTACACTACACAACATTACACTACACTATACTACACTACAGAACACTACACTACACAACATTACACAACACTTACACTACACTACACAACATTACACCACACTACACACTACACTACACTACACTATCTCCACTACACTACACTACACTACATAACACTACACCACACTACACTACACTACACTATACTACACTACACAACATTACACAACATTACACCACACTATACTACACTATCTCCACTACACTACACTACATAACACTACATAACACTACACCACACTACACTACACCACATAAACGGGGATCGAACAATCTCATTCTTTGAACCCGAACTTTTCGCTTTCTAGGCAGGTGCGTTACCTCTAGACCTCTGGTGGATCGGTGGTCTAGAGGTAACGCGCCTGTCTAGAAAGCGAAAAGTCCGGGTCTGAAGTGTGCGGCGGTTCGTACCCCGTTTGGACCGGAAATTTTTCCCCCATCCATTAGACCATGAGTGGTGGTCTGGGCGCAGGTCTTTCGGATGAGACGATAAACCGAGGTCCCGTGTGTTACACGTAATTATTTAGCGCACGTAAAAAAACCCACGGCAACAAGAGAGTTGTCCCTGGCAAAATTCTTAGAAAAAAGCCACTCTGATAGGGAAATAAATACAGCTGCAGAAAAAAAAAAAGGGGGGGTAAAAGGGTGGCGCAGCGCTAAGTGGCGACGCGTTCTCCCGCTCTCCCCGGGAGAGCAGCCCGCATTTCACGGAGAGAAATCTGCCGTGACTTAAAGTGGTATGAAATAAAATCTGAGCGCTTTGATTTGTTGCTTTACAAGATTCAGCGCTATATAAATTCCATACATTATTATTATTATTATTATTAGACCACCGATCAATGACAACCAAATTATCCTTGTCCAAAACCATCCCTTAAAGACAAGCAACGACAAGACATAGCAAGAGAAGACAAAACAAAACAAGCCAGAAGACAGGACAGCTAACTCACAGACAGAACATCCACGGTCATGACAACAAGCATCATCCGTTGAACAACAACACAAGACATATAAACCCAGATCAAGGGAAGAGACAAGACAACAGAAGACAACTCACATATCCTTGATGATAGTAATGAGTATTAATATTTTTTGTAATCTACACAAGAGGGCGAAAGAATGACGAGACAAAACAGAACAAAACAAACCAAGACAATCCCCCCCCCCCCCCCCCTTACCCCCAAAATACAACAACAAAAACCAAAAACCCGTAGAACAAGCCCAGTCAAGAGAAGACAACCAAACTCACGGCGTTATCGTCCTTGGTGAAGGTGTCGAAAATCATCTGCAGCTTGGAGCGCGTGACGTCATCCAGGGTTTCCTCTGGCGAGTGGCTGACGGGCTTTTTCACCGGCACCACGTCAAACTTGTGCAGCACTGTGCGGGACGTCAGGCTGCCGTGGCGCTGGCCTTTGGCGGCGCGCTTCAGAATCACTGCCTCGTCCGTGGACACGTTAGAGGAGTCTGAAAGGTACAGTGATGTAAGTAGTCTGAAAGGTACAGTGATGTTAGTAGTGGTAGTGATGTAAGTAGTCTGAAAGGTACAGTGATGTTAGTAGTCTGAAAGGTACAGTGATGTTAGTAGTGGTAGTGATGTAAGTAGTCTGAAAGGTACAGTGATGTAAGTAGTCTGAAAGGTACAGTGATGTAAGTAGTCTGAAAGGTACAGTGATGTAAGTAGTCTGAAAGTACAGTGATGTAGTATGTAGTGATGTAAGTAGTTGAAGGTAGTGATGTTAGTAGTCTGAAGTACAGTGATGTTAGTAGTGGTAGTGATGTAAGTAGTTGAAGGTACGTGATGTTAGTAGTGAGGTAAGTGATGTAAGTAGTTGGTAGTGATGTAAGTAGTCTGAAAGTACAGTGATGTAGTAGTTAGTGATGTAAGTAGTCTGAAAGGTACAGTGATGTTAGTAGTCTGAAAGTACAGTGATGTAAGTAGTTGAAGGTACAGTGATGTTAGTAGTGTGTAAGTAGTAAAGGGGATGTTATAGTCTGAAGGTACAGTGATGTTAGTAGTGGTAGTGATGTAAGTAGTCTAAAGGTACAGTGATGGTAATGAAAGTAAGTGATGTAAGTAGTGAAAGTACAGTGATGTTAGTAGTAGTAGTGATGTGTAGTTGAAGTACAGTGATGTTAGTATGTAGTAGTGATGAAGGTAAGTATGTTATATGTAGTATGTAATAGTCTGAAAGTAGTGATGTAAGTAGTGAGTAAGTATGTTAGTTGAGATGAGTAGTAGCTGAAGTACGGATGTAGTAGTTAGTCGTGATGTAAGTAGTTGAAAGTAGTGATGTAGTAGTCTGAAAGGTACAGTGATGTAGTAGTTAAAGTAGTTGTAGTAGTTAGTGATGTAAGATCTAAGTGAATGTATAAGTATGTTAGAAACAGTGATGTAAGTAGTAAGTAGTGATGTTAGAGAAGTAGATGTGAGTAGTGGTAGTAGTGATGTAATAGTGAATGTAAGTAATAATAGTGATGTAGTAGTAATGTAGTGTAATGTAAGTAGTAATAGTGATGTAAGTAGTGTGTAGTGAGTGTATAGTTGTAGTAGTAGTAATAGTAGTGATGTATGAGTAGTAGTGATGTAATAGTAGTGTAGTGTAGTGAGTAAGTAGTAGTATGTAAGTTACAGTAGATAGTTATAGTGAGTTGTAAGTAGTTAAAGTAGTGATGTAATAGTATGTAGTGATGATAGTATTGTAGTGGTAGTAGTGATGTAAGTAGTAAGTAGTATTTAAGTAGTATGTAAGTAGTGGTATAGTGATGATGTAGTAGTAATAGTGTATGTAAGTAGTATGGTATTGATGTAAGTAGTATGTAGTATGTAGTGTAGTAGTTAGTGAGTTAGTAAGTGGTGAAAGGATGTTTAGTAGTAAGGTGATGTATGTGTATAGTAGTGTAGTATGGTGATGTAATAGTGATGTAGTAGTGATGATTAGTAGTAATAGTGATGTAAGTAGTAAAGTGATGTAAGTAGTAATGTAAGTAGCGTATAGTAGTTGTATGGTAGTAGTGATGTTAGTAGGTATAGTGATGTTAGTAGTGGTATAGTGATGTAAGTAGTGTAGTAGTGATGTAAGTAGTATAGGATAGTAGATGTATGTAATAGTATGTAACGTAGTGATGTAGTAGTGGTAGTAGTATGTTAGTATAGTAGTGATGTAATGGTAGTGATGTAAGTAGTTAGTAGTGATTAGTAGCATAGTGATGTAAGTAGTATAAGTGAGTAAGTAGAGAGTAGTAGTATAGCGTGAGGTAGTAGTAGTAGTAGTGTAGTAGTGTGAAGTAGTAGTTAGTTAGTACACGCAGGAGTAGTAGAGAGATATAGTAGTAGTAGAAGTAGTAGTATAGTAGTATGAAGTATATTGTAGTTAGTAGTACACAGTAGTAGTAGTAGTAGTAGTAGTATGTAGTTAGTAGTAGTATAGTAGTAGTAGTATAGTAGTAGTAGTAGTAGTAGTAGTAGTAGTAGTATAGTTAGTAGTATAGTATTAGTAGTATAGTAGTAGTAGTAGTAGGCTAGTAGCTGCTGTCTGAGCGTCCGACGAGAAGATGATGATGATGATGATGATGATGATGATGATGATGATGATGATGATGATGATGATGATGGTGATGGTGGTGGTGGTGGTGGTGGTGGTGATGGTGGTGGTGGTGGTGATGATGATGATGATGATGATGATGATGATGATGATGATGATGATGATGATGATGATGATGATGATGGTGGTGGTGGTGGTGGTGGTGGTGGTGTGGTGGTGGTGGTGGTGGTGATGGTGGTGATGATGATGATGATGATGATGATGATGATGATGATGATGATGATGATGATGGCATTCTTCACCTGACGGTTTCTACATCATCTTTCCTTTCTGTTGATGCCCCTGAGCCTGCATTCTGGGCATGCTCATTTGTGTTAAGTGATCCAAATGTCATGAGCGTGACTCTTAAGTCATGTAAAAGGTCAAGGTGTTCCATAACCTATTAGGTCATAGGGGACATGACTGGCGTCAGAGACCTCACCTTCTCAAGGGGCCAGCATATTGAGGGCGACACCCATCTCCTCTCCCTCGCTGCTTTACCTTCCCTGACCCTAAAGAAGCAGGTACCCATTTACAGCTGGGTGAACTGAGGGGCTGTACTGAAGCCAAGGCGCGCAAACGGTCACTCATCCATGTTCATGTGGAGGGAGAGTAATGTACTTTTTTTCCAAAGGAAACTTTGTTTTGTATAGCCGATAACTACGGTACATTCCACTTTCATATGTTTGTTCAGCATTCTAGACTTGCAATCCGGGTCGTCTCTCAGATCTAAACAACAAGAACAAACTCACGTCTGCGGTTCCGTTTGGGCAGTTTGACCCCCATCTTCTCCAGTGACGTCAGCAGGGTCAGTTTCCGTCGGACAAAAGTGGACATGAAGACCTCGTCGTCATCAGACGCTGTTGACTTGGCCGAGTCCTTCCGGGTCAGACTGGGCATGCTCTGTCGCTTCTGTAATGGCGGCTTTCCGTCCTTCCGGCTGGAATAGATTTCGTCCAAACTTTTCTCCTTCCGGATGTCGAGAGCGCTGGAACTCTGAGGGAAAAATCGTGGTTTGATTGATGGATGAGTGATTGTCCTGAGATTCTGAAGAAACAAATGTAAGCCCCTGAAATATATGTAAGGTGTGTGTGTGTGTGTTGTGTGTGTGCGTGTGGTGTGTGTGTGTGTGTGTGTGTGTGTGTGTGTGTGTGTGTGTGTGTGTGTGTGTGTGTGTGTGTGTGTGTGTGTGTGTGTGTGTGTGTGTGTGTGTGTGTGTTGTGTGTGAGTGTGTGTGTGTGTGTGAATGTGTGTGTGTGTGTGTGTGTAAGTGTGTGTGTGTGTGTAAGTGTGTAAGTGTGTGTGTGTGTGTGTGTGTGTGTGTAAGTGTGTGTGTGTGTGTGTGTAAGTGTGTGTGTGTGTGTATAACTTTGGTTTGAAGTCAGGTATTGGGATGTTTAAACAACAATCAATAATCATACCTTTTCTTCGTGGGTTTTTTTTTAATAATCATTCTAATCAATGTATGTGCTTTTCAGTGTTGTAGTTGCCTTAATGGAATGATTACGGTATTTTGACTTCTCACACACACACACACACACATGCACAACACACATACACAACACACACAACACACATACACCACACACCACACCACACACTACACACACCAACACAACCACACAAACAACACACACCAACCACAACCTACAACCCTACCAATACACACCACAAACACCACACCCACACCACACCCACACCCACACCACCCATCCACACCCCCACATCACACACCACACCACCACACCACCACCCACACACCACACCCCATCCACACCACACCACCAACCACACCCACCACCACACCACACCACACCCACCACCACCACCCACCCACCACCACAACCCCACACTACCACCCACACCACACACCCACACCAAACAACCCACACCACACCCCAACCACCCCCACCACACCACACCACCCCACACCCACACCCCACCACACCATACCACACACCCACACCACACCACACCACACCCCTCCACACCACACACTACACACCCACCACACACACCCACCCACACACACCCCACCACACCACCCCACCCACCACACACCACCACACCACACCACCACACCACACCACCACCCACACCCCACACCACCACACCACCACACCCACCACACCACACCACACCACACACCACCACACCACCACCCACACCACACCCACACCCACACCCACACCCACCACACCACACACCACCACACCACACCACACCACCCCACCACACCACCCACACCACCCCACCACACCACACCCACACCACACCACACCCCACCACACCCCACACCACATCACACCACACAACCCACCACACACCACACTCACACCCACACCCACCCCACCCCACCAACATCACCCACACCACCACTCCGCACCTACACACTCCACCACACCACCCCAACGACCCACAACACAACACCTCACCTACCTCCCACCGAACCACACCAACCTTACAGCAACACCCACACTCCAGGCCACAACCCTCTCGAGTACTCACGTTTCGGGCCCCGTGGAGCCTGTCTGGGAACTTCAGCTTGTTGGTCTTCATCAGCTCCGTCCTCAGCATGTTCATCATGCTCTCCCTCCTCCTCATCGGCCCACGGCCCCTCTCCGGAGATGTCCCCGCACCACCTCCTACTCCCCGCCCCGGACTGAGCACATCCAGCCTGGACTTGAGGTCTGAAGGGGAGGACCCGAAAGACACGGTCTTTTTCCGGCCTCCGGTAGACTCCACGGGCGTGAGGGGCTGCGAGTAGTTTCCCTTGAAGGAGACTCTCCTGCCGGTGGAAATGCGGCGAGGTCTCTCTGTGTTGCTTCCGGTCGGGATGGCCGCGGACTCCCTGGTGGCGTTGGAGATGTCCGACACTGACCCTCGCTTGAGGATGGAGCGAGAGGAGGTGGACAGGCCGACCACCGAGTCCAGGCTGTCTGACCGCCTGATGACCTGGGAGACCAGAGATGGGGTCAGTTGGTGGCGTGGGGTTTGGCTGTTTGGCGGGGGGAGGGTGTTGTTGGTGGTGGTTGTTTTGGGTTGTTGTTGTTGTTGTTGTTGTTGTTGTTGTTGGGGTTAGGTGGCGTTTTGGTTTGGTTTTGTTGTTTGTTGGGGATAGGGGTGGTGGTGGTTGTGTTTGTTTGCTTTTTGTTGTTATTTAGTTTGGTTGGTTTGTTTGTTTTTTTAAGCTTTATTTGTTTCGGGGGGGGGGGGGGGGGGGGGGGGGGGGGGGGGATTTGGTTTTTGTCGAATTAATTCATTGTTTCTTTTAGAAACAGTTAGATGTGTATGGTATTTAATAATAATAATAATAATAATAATAATAATAATAATAATAATAATAATAATAATAATAATAATAATAATAATAATAATGTATGGAATTTATATAGCGCTGAATCTTGCAAAGTAAACAAATCAAAGCGCTTGCATTCAAATCATTTACACGCATGCAACCATCCATAAATATCAAGATAAACCAATATCAAATTTATATACACAACACACTTAGGTGGGGGTGGTGGAGGTGAAGGCAGCTATTGAAAAGTAGAAACAGATAACAGGGGAAGATCTCAAGTAAAGTATAAGCGTATAAGTATATGCGTAATTTGACATTATAGGTGTATGGTATTTGACATTAGAGGTGTATGGTATTTGACATTAGAGGTGTATGGTATTTGACATTAGAGGTGTATGGTATTTCTTCTTCGTCGAACGCTCAGACAGCAACTATTGTTGTCTGTTATATGAGCGAAAATGCGTCACGCTGCCGTTAAGCGCCTGACAAGTCAGGCCCAGCGCATCCGACTTCGGCACAAGGGAGAATAGTTACCTTTTAAGTCTTTCTGGAAAAAAGGCAGGAGAACGGACCAAGAAGGCAGAAAATAGACAAGAAGGAGGTGACAGGAAGAAAAGGAACAAGGCAGAAACAAAGAGAGTGATAGAACAGAGGAAATTTCTAGCACAGAATTTCCAGAATGTGGGGATGCTGTTTATACTGATAGGCCCCCGGCATCCCCTCGGGGAGTATGTGTATGGTATTTGACATTAGAGGTGTATGGTATTTGACATTAGAGGTGTATGTATTTGACATTAGAGGTGTATGTATTTGACATTAGAGGTGTATGTATTTGACATTAGAGGTGTATGTATTTGACATTAGAGGTGTATGGTATTTGATATTAGAGGTGTGTGGTATTTGACATTAGAGGTGTATGTATTTGACATTAGAGGTGTATGTATTTGACATTAGAGGTGTATGGTATTTGATATTAGAGGTGTGTGGTATTTGACATTAGAGGTGTATGTATTTGACATTACACATCGTCATTCTCAAGTAAGGGTGGGTTTTTTCAAAAAAAGAATGTCGTTAGTTTTGAGACAAAATTGAGGCGTGTTTCCTTTTTTTTCTCAAATCGGTTTAAAGAGTTAATTTCATAAATCCTATTAAAAGTACGTCACATTGGCACAAAAGGCTCGCAATCTGTGTATGCAAAGTAGCAATGCATATTTCGTTTTTGGACAAACATTTTACCAATTGGTACACAGAAAACCCATTTGCATCACCCATTCTCAAAGAGGCTTTTTTCAAACTGAATTCATAAGTAGTTTCAGAAAAGTTACGATTTTGTGAGACAAAAATTGATTTTTTTAGGGTTTTTTTTTAATACAAAATTATTTGGGTCAATCCGGAAAAAATGAGTAAATAATTCTTACAATGCTGATTATAACAATCCCATTCGTGGTACACAAGAGTTACTGTTTTAAGTAGCACGATTTGATGTTGGTGTTGAATGTTTTCAAAACCTCTAACAATAGTGTTTTTTGTACTTTTAACATGATAGTGTACAAAATACTTGACTTTGTCAATCTGATACTCTTATTTCAATATAGTGTAACATTACCTGTGAGTGTGTCTTGTCTATAACATATCGATATCGGTTTTCAACATTTGAAATTATTTATGGGTGCCCATTTGTTTAATCAGTGCCTTCTTAACGCACGCACAAAGTGTTTGACACAGTGAGGAAGGGAAGAAGGTTGGCAGTCCTAGAAAGAAAGAAAGAAAGAAAGAAAGAAAGAAAGAAAGAAAGAAAGAAAGAAAGAAAGAAAGAAAGAAAGACAGACAGACAAAGAAGCAGACAGGCAGACCATATACAAGCAGACAACAAACAGACAAACAGACAGACAGACAGACAGACAGACAGATAGATAGATAGATAGATAGATAGATAGATAGATAGATAGATAGATAGATAGATAGATAGATAGATAGATAGATAGATAGATAGATAGATAGATAGATAGATAGATAGTAAGACAGGTAGACAGGTAGATAGACAGATAGATAGATAGATAGAAGACAGAAGATAGATAGATAGATAGATAGATAGATAGACAGACAGACAGACAGCACACACACACACACACACACACACACACACACACACACACACACACACACACACACACACACACCACACACACACACACACACGGATCGGCAGACAGACATCTCTGCTCTCACTCTCGATTTCCGACGCCGCACAGCATCACCAGAAACGTTTCCAACCGATTTCTTCTGTCGCCCCGCCACAGCCGTGGCCCACTCCTCCCCTCGCGCAGATGGGCACTGCCCCTCCTCCCCAGCATTGTCTCTCAGGCTGCCAGACTCTGAAGCCCCCCTCCCCGTCCTGCGATGTGGTGCCAGTCACCGGAGCCTCGTCATCTGTGACGTCACCCAGGGACGAAAGGGGCAGGCGAGGGACAGAAGGGAGAGTGACGTCAGAGCTGCTGGTGTAACTCTGAGCTTCGCTCATGGTGACGTCAGGTGTGACGTGACGTCAGTTAGAAGCTGGCTATGGCTGGGGATGTTTCGGTGGTGTTGATGAACAGGTATAAGAGCACGAACAGACAGACGGGCAGACCTGAAAAAAATCAGCAAGAGTCCGAATGTCAGTCAAGTACTGGTTAAAGAACAGTCTTCTTCCTGAACAGATTCTGAAATACACGTACACGCTCAGAGCCCCAAGAGGATTTTTCTCCCCTTGTTATTTCCTTTTGTGTTCCACGGATAGAGCTCTGAGGTTCACCAATGGTGAGATTTTGCGAACGCGACCCTTTATGCCCGCCACGAAGGTAGCTGCATTCCGACTTCGGGGATGTATGCAGGGTATGTTCGCGTTTCTGTAACCCACTGAAGCTGACATGAATTACGGAATCTTTAACGTGCCTATTTGATCTTTTGCATGGTATATGTATGATTAAGGTACTGGCAGGTCTGCACTGTTCTTGAAATTAATCTGGGAGATCGTAACACCCCCCACCCCCACCCCCACCCCCACCTCACCTCCCACCACCCTTAATTTAGAAGACGCCACCGAAAGACCCATAGGACTGAAGTCGAACGTTAAATCACTCGGCCATAGCATCCGTTCTCTCCTGGGTTTAATGTCTATAGACTACGAGGTGCTTTAGATAGGGCAATGTTTTCACGATAAACCAATGAATTAAAGCAGAGGGCAGTATGCAGGACTATAGTAGCTTTACCATGGGTAGTGATAAACGACTTCAGCTGTTGATGTTATGTATTACTGAGAAGTGTACAATACACTGTCAACCTTCCTGTGTTTTGAACTTGCATCGATTACCGTTTTGTGCATAATTGTCGTTAAGAGCAGGGCTATTCAAAATACATGTCTTTATGATGATGAAGAAGAAGAAGAAGAAGAAGAAGAAAGAAGAAGAAGAAGAAGAAGAAGAAGAAGAAGAAGAAGAAGGAGGAGGAGGAGGAGGAGGAGGAGGAGGAGGAGGAGGAGAGAGAAAGAACAAGAACAAGAACAAGAACAAGAAAAAGAAGACAACGACGACGACGATGACGATGACGACGATGATGATGATGATGATGATGTCACACTTTTTAAGCATTATGTATTCAAAGCATATGATTGTTTTTCAAGACTCTTGATGCATGGCTCGGTTTTCTTTTTTTTCTTTTTTTTTAAGTTTTGCTAATTCAATATACCATCTGAAAACAAAATTTTTGACTTCGACATACCTATCCGGCAGCCGTGACTATAGTCGTCATGGTACCGCCGACTTTGGCCAACACTGCAGGTGTCTGTATCCCTGGGGGCTGGGTGTCGGGGATGGGGATATTATGTGGTAGGAAATACAGACTACAGCCCAGGCAGGAAGTCTTCAAGCTTGGGTCCCTCCAGGGCCGGGAGGA
>CM054146.1:6280734-6283234 GCA_028751875.1 Rapana venosa
CTTGAAGCTGACCTGGGAGATCGTAAAAATGTCCACCCTTAATTCACCAGACGTTGCCGGGATTCGAACCCACGACTTGCTAGACCCATGGGGTTGAAGTGGAACGGTCTTAACTATCCAGCCATAGCGTCCGTCAAACTGGGGGTTAGGGCACTGTGTTGAATTGTCCAGGTGGTGTGTTGAATTGTCCAGGCGGTGTGTTGAATTGTCCAGGCGCTGTGTTGAATTGTCCAGGCGCTGTGTTGAATTGTCCAGGCGCTGTGTTGAATTGTCCAGGCGCTGTGTTGAATTGTCCAGGTGGTGTGTTGAATTGTCCAGGCGCTGTGTTGAATTGTCCAGGCGCTGTGTTGAATTGTCCAGGCGCTGTGTTGAATTGTCCAGGCGCTGTGTTGAATTGTCCAGGCGCTGTGTTGAATTGTCCAGGCGCAGTGTTGAATTGTCCAGGCGCTGTGTTGAATTGTCCAGGCGCTGTGTTGAATTGTCCAGGCGCTGTGTTGAATTGTCCAGGCGCTGTGTTGAATTGTCCAGGCGCTGTGTTGAATTGTCCAGGCGCTGTGTTGAATTGTCCAGGCGCTGTGTTGAATTGTCCAGGCGCTGTGTTGAATTGTCCAGGCGCTGTGTTGAATTGTCCAGGCGCTGTGTTGAATTGTCCAGGCGCTGTGTTGAATTGTCCAGGCGCTGTTGAATTGTCCAGGCGCTGTGTTGAATTGTCCAGGCGCTGTGTTGAATTGTCCAGGCGCTGTGTTGAATTGTCCAGGCGCTGTGTTGAATTGTCCAGGCGCTGTGTTGAATTGTCCAGGCGCTGTGTTGAATTGTCCAGGCGCTGTGTTGAATTGTCCAGGCGCTGTGTTGAATTGTCCAGGCGCTGTGTTGAATTGTCCAGGCGCTGTGTTGAATTGTCCAGGCGCTGTGTTGAATTGTCCAGGTGGTGTGTTGAATTGTCCAGGCGCTGTGTTGAATTGTCCAGGTGGTGTGTTGAATTGTCCAGGTGGTGTGTTGAATTGTCCAGGCGCTGTGTTGAATTGTCCAGGTGGTGTGTTGAATTGTCCAGGTGGTGTGTTGAATTGTCCAGGCGCTGTGTTGAATTGTCCAGGCGGTGTGTTGAATTGTCCAGGTGGTGTGTTGAATTGTCCAGGTGGTGTGTTGAATTGTCCAGGCGCTGTGTTGAATTGTCCAGGCGGTGTGTTGAATTGTCCAGGTGGTGTGTTGAATTGTCCAGGTGGTGTGTTGAATTGTCCAGGCGCTGTGTTGAATTGTCCAGGCGCTGTGTTGAATTGTCCAGGCGCTGTGTTGAATTGTCCAGGTGGTGTGTTGAATTGTCCAGGTGGTGTGTTGAATTGTCCAGGTGGTGTGTTGAATTGTCCAGGCGCTGTGTTGAGGACGACTTCAGTGGAACCTAGTCGAGCCTATCCCTCTCCAGATAGGAATTACAGGATCTGTTGTTGTTGGGGTACCTCTTCTTTTTAATTTCTTAGTATGGGGTTGTTTTTTCTACAACAACCACCCTTACACACACACACACACACACACACACACACACACACACAACACACACACACACACACACACACACACACACACACACAAGCAAAATGTTGAATAAATTTGTCAGCAGACACAACTAAATAAACGTGAGAAAAACTAAACACATGAAAGAACTCATCTATACCCACAAAAAGAAAAAAACATACCATACAAAACCACCACGCCTGCGATCAATGTAAACACCCTCGGAATGTAGGCAGAGGTGCAATGTCAATTCATACTAGGCATGATCATCGCCACCGTCCACATTATGAATAAGCCTGACCCCCACACTCCTGTCGTCCATGCCTTGAAATACTGGACGAAATAAATAAATAGCCAGTGATGGACCTTAGGACCGCTCCGTCACACAACTCTATCCATGTTCAAATCTTTCAGGACTACATAAGCTAAGACATGTGTAGTAGGAGCACCTCTGCACGCGTACACACATGGGTGGGAGCAAGGCATTCTTCAAGATCTGCACAGAAGTCGATCTGATAGACTGTACAAATCCCAAACGTTAGTCCAATAGCAGACTGTACAAATCCCAACACTTAGTCCAATAGCAGACTGTACAAATCCCAACACTTAGTCCAATAGAAGATTGTACAAATCCCAACACTTAGTCCAATAGCAGACTGTACAAATCCCAACACTTAGTCCAATAGAAGATTGTACAAATCCCAACACTTAGTCCAAAGAAGATTGTACAAATCCCAACACTTAGTCCAATAGCAGACTGTACAAATCCCAACCGTTTGTCCAATAGCAGACTGTACAAATCCCAACACTTAGTCCAATAGCAGACTGTACAAATCCCAACACTTAGTCCAAAGAAGATTGTACAAATCCCAACACTTAGTCCAAAGAAGATTGTACAAATCCCAACACTTAGTCCAAAGAAGATTGTACAAATCCCAACACTTAGTCCAATAGCAGACTGTACAAATCCCAACACTTAGTCCAAAGAAGA
>CM054146.1:6288234-6373234 GCA_028751875.1 Rapana venosa
TCAGTGTATCTTGCTGATATGGTCAGTGTATCGCGGTGATATGGCCAGTGTGTGTCATGTTTAGCATCTTGCACTAAAGCCTCATCTCCATGACGTGGATTTTCCTCTCTATATCCACCATCAGTGTCCGTGCCTCACGTGCACATAGAAAGATGAAAGACCTCAGTACACAAAGAAGCCCTGTGTTGTATAGAGATGTTCTTCGCTCCTCCACACAGAAGAAGAACGGGGACTGGTCTTGTAAATCGACACAGAATGCACGGGGCTCTACACCACATCGCAGACTGGGCAACACAGTGGACGGTCCTCATCCACAGCACCAAGACAGAAGCCACCCGCTTCTCCCTCTCACCCAATAAATAAAAATGAAGAGGTCACCCTAGTCATCGACCATCAAGAGATCCCTGGGCAAGACGCTCCAGCCTCCCTACGAGTCATGCTGGGCAGGCAGCTTGACCTGGACTCCTCCTCCACACGTCAGCCACGTGCACAGCAGAGGCCTGGGGAAGATGGCCCCGGTGAAGAAGCTGGCAGGACAGAAGGGGGCCACCACAGAACTCCTGGGGAAGTGTCCACAGTCACTGCCAGCCCGTTAGTACTGTGCCGCCGTGGCTTCGTGCAACGCCACTGCTGCTGCCAGCCCCAACAGTCCTTCCCATGAGACTCTAAACCGAGGACCCGTGTGTGAACGCACGCAGAACATCTTGCGCACACGTTAAATGCTGTTCCGCTTTTCGGAAGAGTGGGCCATAGTGTACCGGTGGGAACGGATGACAACATTTACAAAACCGCATACACACGGGGACTGGATGTAAAAATAATCACATGAGTGCTTATTCCATTATCCTCGCCGTAAAAGATTAAATATATAAATAAATAAAATCTCCACAACCTGACCCAGATGCAGAACACGGGCCTCAGATTCTGGTCCTGCCTTCTTTCCCGGCTTTAAGCCCTTGAGTGTTTGCTTTACCAGAGTCGGCACTATATTATACAGTCCATTTAGTAGTAGTAGTAGTAGTAGTAGTAGTAGTAGTAGTAGTAATAGTAGTAGTAGTAGTAGTAGTGCTATCATTCATTATTATTATTATTATTATTATTATTATTATCATTATCATTATTGTCATTATTATCATCATTATTGTTATTATCATCATCATCATCATTATTATTATTATTATTGTTTTATGGTGGTGGTGGTGGTGGTGGTGGTGGCTGTGGTTGTTATATTTATTACGATTGTTGTTATCTTAAAGGTCTGATACCAGTGTTCACTTCTTCTTGGGGTCATTAGACAGTGGCGCTAGCTTATTGCCTTCCTCTATCTACCACATTACTTCAAGCAGAGGAGGGGTGAGAGACAGACAGACAGGCAAACAGACAGACAGACAGACAGAGACAGATAGAGACAGACAGACAGAAGACAGAGACAGACACACAGATAGACAGAGACAGACAGACAGAGGGGGATGGAGACACAGACAGACAGAGCCAGAGAGAGACAGACAGACAAACAGACAAGACAGAGACAGAGAAGGGGGGGGGAATACAACGGTCTCATTCAAAAAATGTAATATAAATTCTTAACCTGTACACAGGTATGAAAAAGAAAGTCAAATTTCAAACACACACACACACACACACACACACACACACACACACACACACACACACACACACCTGTATCCACCAGATCAAATAACAAATTTCAAATTTCAAATTCTTTATTTCCTGTCATCCCTTTAGGGATATGGAGGATTTTACACAATATCAATGAACAAAATCATAACTGAACATCATACATACACCATTTAGCTGGATATGTGAACACATTACTATAGAACAAAAAATTGTCTGTTTACACATATCAAACTCTTGGAACAAAGGTTACATGTTATTTCTGATAGTACTAATCATTTTAACGACATGAAGCAGAGTCTTCTTATTTGATGAAGAAAAGAGTTGTTCATACTTCAAAGTGTTTGGATGTTTAGCGTAATATTTTGGTAAACATTTTTTACGAGTTTCGTTAAACATTGGACAAATAAAAAGGTAATGAAATTCGTCACCAATATCACCACTATTGCATTTTGTACAGTATCTTTCATTTCTTTGAATTCCCTCAAAACGGAGAATATCAATAGGCAGATTGTTATTATTTGTACGAAAATGGGCAAATCCTATAGAAACATTGGAGGGTAAAAAGAGTAAATAATTTTCAAGGCAAAACTTAGTTTTAAACATTCTAATAATTTGTATAAACGTCTTCTGTATTCACTACTGTGTACCAATAATGAATAATGCCTCACATAAGCATTGCTTGACTTTGGTTTCAAACCAATTGTAACTGCATTCAATAGTTGGTTGATTCAACCAGATCCCACTCAACCCTAGCTCATCTAATGTATTTTTGATGCTGGTCAGATAATCTGAAGAAAATCTTTGTGTGAAGTACATTTTATACAGTAATCTATATACTAAACAGGAAAACTTATTCGCATTTTGACCTGTACTTAATCTGTACCAAAAATATAACATTCTTGCTTTAATTGTAACATTATTAACAGAGACTTTTCCCACCTCATCATAAACCATTAAGGTGGGAGTAGACTGTCTCATTTTCAGAATTAATTTGTAAAACTTCAGCTGTAATTCAGCTGCCATGTCTGTTAGGTCATAGCCCCAAATCTCACAGCCGTAAGTTAAAATCGGAACCACGGTGTTTTCAATCAATTCAATCATAACATCAATAGGTAACAGTTGATTATTGCCCTTTCTCAAAAGAGCAAACGTTGATTTAGAAGCATGGTCAAAGAAGTGACGTTGTTCGAGCTTATGTCTATTTTTGTAAATAAGCTTAATGCCTAAATAATAATCATTGTCAACTATTTCCAACACACAAAAAAGAAAGTCATGTGAGCGCTTTGATTTGTTGCTTTACAACATTCAGCGCTATATAAATTCTATACATTATTATTGTTATTTCAATACTTTGCTCATTTAACACGAAATAACATTTTTTCAGCATTTATTTTAAAACAACAACAACAACAGCAAAGAAAGGAATAAAAATATGAGAGAGAGAGAGAGAGAGAGAGAGAGAACTGCCCGTTAAATCACCGCCGTTGCAGAGAAGCCGATTAACTGCGTTATTTCGGGCCAAGTGTTCCGTGTTAAAAGAAAGTCCCTTCATGTTTACATATCCCGCTTGGTCACACATTGCAGGAGTAAATACTGGTTTGTTACAAAACTCTTACAACTGCCAGAATTGCTGATTTAAAATCTGTCCATGGTACGCTCTAATGCTGTACAATCACTCCTGCACACAGTCAGTACCTGCAAGTTGTATATGTGCTGTTGTATTGTATTGTATACCCCTTGCAGTCATGGCAGGTTTCTCTACCTGAAATTCAGGCAGCTCTCCCCGAGAGAGCTCGTCGCCACAAGAGCAGCGCCACCTATTATTTGTTTTCCTTTTCCTGTATGCAGCTGTATTTGTTTCCCTATCAGAGTGGCTTTTTTCCTACATAACTTTTTTTAAGCCAGGGACCACTCTCTTGTTGCCGTGAGTTCTTTTACGCGCGCTGAATATGTGTAACGCACGGGACCTCGTTTCATCGTCTCATCCAAAAGACCACCACTCATGGTCTAATGGATGGGGGAAAAGTTTCGGGCCCAAACGGGGATCGAACCACAACACACTTCCAGCCCGGACTTTTCGCATTCTAGGCAGGCGCGTTACCTCTAGACCACCGATCCGTTAGTTCCACACTGATGGAGAGTTTGCCTGTGTGGCGGCTCTGTTGAAGTACCTCCCCGTATCGGCAGCCACGCTCCTCAGTCAGAGGATGTTTTGGTCCATCCTTCAATAAATAGACGGGTTGTTGTGCTGGAAGCTAGGAGTGGGATAGCCTGGTGGTTAGAGTGATGTAGTCGTGATCTGCTGACCCGGGTTCGATTCTCGTTCAAGAGGATTTTTTTCCTCTGGAGTTAACATCAGTGCCGACTCCACTCTCCCCAAAAGTCCTTCGGATGAGACTGTAAACCGAGGTCCCGTGTGCGAACGCACGCAGAACATCTTGCGCACACGTTAAAACCCTTTCCGCTTTTTGGAAGAGTAGGCCATTGTGTGCCGGTGGAACGGATAACAAAATGTACAAAACTACATACACACGGGGGCTGGATGAAAAAGCACACGAGTGTTTTTCCATTATCCTCGAAATAAAAGAATAAATAAATAAACCGACGAAGACAGTCTTAGCATATCATTTCAAACCAGAAAATTAATAACAATTTCTTTGTGTCTTCGGCTTGATCTCCCAGCTTCACCCACTTTCCAACAGCCACATCAGAGAGAGAGAGAGAGAGAGAGAGAGAGAGAGAGAGATTGAGATTAAGATTAGTTTAATAGAACTGCAGCTTCTTCAGGTTCGTAGAATCTATCGTGCTTCTCTTGTTATGAAAAATGTAGCCTATTAAAATTTGCAATAATTTGTTCTTTTCAGAAAATAATAGTTTGTAAAAAGTCTTCTCCATCATTTTGAAAATGATTTAGTAAAGATTCGGCGGATGACTTTTTTTTAAAGCCCAAGAAGACAATATCTTCCAGTGACAGCATATTAGACATTTTTTTAGTAAGGACCATGCCTTTGGCCTGACCTGACTCCAGTTTGGCTCCTGGATGAGCCCTCGTCAGATGGCCCGTTCCTTTTGTGTAAAAGTTGTTCCAAAGTCGTGTTTGGAAAGGAGGGGGGTGCTGGTTTGATTTGGTATTTTATGGTATTTTATCTGATTGGATTGGATTGGACTGTATACCACTTAAAGTCATCGTAGATTTCTCTGTAAGAAATTCGGGCAGCTCTCCAGAGGGAGAACGAGTCTCACCACAAGAGCAGCGCCACCCATCTCTAGCAGCAGCCTGTCTGCATATCTTTTTATTTACCCATGAAAGCGGCTTCTTTCTACAGAATTCTGCTGGGGACAACACTCTTGTTTCCGGGGGTTCTGTTGCGTACCTCCACGTGGAGGACCTCACATAAAGCTAAGCATTAATTAATCAAGTATTTGTTACATTATGGGTGATATTGCCGGGGGGGGGGGGGGTTGCTTCCAATGGTTGCTGCCAAAGCTTCTTCCCAAGGCCAAAGGTATTTAATTAATCTATGTGTAGATATTTCTGGAAGTTGAACTGTGAAAACAGCACCACCAGACTACAGGAACGTCCTCACATAAGGTAAAAGTATGAGAAGGTTGGATGGTTAGTTGTGTGTGAAGGTAAAAGGATGAGAAAGTGGCAGGATGGTTACTTGTGTGTGATTTGGTCATGTGTTAATAAATAAATAAGTGTATGGAATTTATATAATTACAGTTTATTTATATGTTACTGTGATTGGTTGTGTTGTTGTCGTCACCACGTGGCACTACGTTGATTTTGTTGTTCAATTGTTGTTGTTATTGTTGTTTTTGTTGCTACTTAACTGGCTGGAAAAACACAGAGACGCGAATTGTATGTTGTGAAGCATTCTGTGTGGAAGAGAACATTCTTAAACTTGTCTGATAAATTGACTGTTCTAGTAGACTTAAACCAGAAGATCTTTCTGGACCACTACTTCACTGGACCGTTGGGTTGGGTGTTTTTTTCATTATATAGTTTTGCACTATAGTCAGTATTTAAAATAAAATTTTAAAATTTAAAAAAACACCTGACAGAGGGAATTATTATGGGCTAATGGGAGAGTAGAGCTGAAGAAGGGAAATAATTATGGTCATTCTCATATGGTTTAATCTCAATCTGTACAAGTTGGTAAACACTGGAAAAAATGGCGTCTGCAGAGAGCTCATGTGGCAACGGTTCCACTAAAATGTACACTATGAGGCTTCTGTCCCAACGGTTTTGAAAGTGTAGCTGCAGACGAAGCCAGAGAAATGTTTGGGACAGAGTGTGCGCAATGCGAGGGAAAATCACGTTTCCAACTCCGGCTGAGCGTGTTAAAGATGTGAGTATCGAACGACTTGAAGTGCATTGCACGTGTTTTGAGCATTTTATGCGCACTGAGAGTCAAAAACCCGTGTAAATGAGTCAGTCTGGCTTGTTTGAATTGTGATTTAAATTCATTGCGTGCTTTCATTAACTCTTCCTGCAGTCATGCCATGATATTACTATCTTTGGATTTATTTATTTTTTAAGTGTTACGATTTTGTTTCTGCAATACCCGGAAAAAAAGCTGAAACTGAAAGTAGGCCTATGATCCATTAGACCATTACTGAATTAGATTTATACTGAGCCCGCAACTTGTTCAAATTTTTGCGTCATTCAGAAGCTGCTGCTTTACTTAAACTGGCTGTGTCCAGATTACATCCCTGCAGTGGCAGAGGCTTTAGGAATATGAGATAATCATTTTTGTCAGAGGAGTGGTCCCTGTTGCTGTTTGGGGGGGGGGGGGGGGGGGGCGTTGTTTTGTTTTTTTGTGGACAGGGGAAATGTGGGTATTGCCCTTAACTGATAAAGCAAGGTTAAAGAGCAAGCAGACTTAACAAGATCAGTACCCAGAAAGGGGAATTAGTCAGTTACTCATTAAGATAGACCTACTTTTGTACAACATTTACAAATAAATTAATACAAAGTAAAGAACTTCCTTTTCTGCCTATTTTAAGCTTAACATTTTCGGAAGACATCATTTGTTTCACAGTTGCCACTGCAGTTGGTAAAGCCAGACTGAAACTCTTAGAATAATTAGTACTAACGCAGCATTATTGCTGATTTTTAAAACATATGAGTTTTTATTACTGAGCTGCATGGATAATGATACCCCTGTGACAATGAAATAGAAAAGCTCCAAATGTCATTTGATAGATAACCTGTCTCCTTTTAAAAAATTACTATTAAAGTGAACATACATAGATAAGTAAATGAATAAATAACACATCTGGAACAGAAAGGGCCCTGACCATTAGAAGAAAATGCAAAATTTCCATTTGAATTTTTCTCTGCTAAAAGAACACCTAGCAACAGATGGACAGTCGCTTTAGTCAGTCAGAGGCATTATCAAACAGGAGTATTTAATTTTTTTCTGACAACACCTACTGTTAATTACTCAATATGTGGTCTACCATATTTTTTCGGGTGGGGGGGACAGGATAGCTCAGTGGTCAGAGCACTCGCTTTCCCCCAGCCAAGTTAAGCAGCGTCGAGAGTGGTTACCAATTGGACGGGTGACCGTTTGCACACCTTGGCCTCAGTACAGACTACAACCCCCAGTTCACCCAACTGTAAATGGGTACCTGCTTCTTTAGGGTCAGGGGAGGTAAAGCAGCGAGGGAGAGGAAATGGGCACCACCCTCAATATGCTGGCCCCTAGAGAAGTGAGGTCTCTGACGCCTTACTCCTCTACAACCACATAGGTTCTGGGTTACCTTTACCTTTTTATTTTTTTTTACATTTCTGGGTCAGCATGTTTCAAATTTAGATCAACTGTCATCTTCAAGTTCATGTTATTGCTACCCTTTCCAGCTTTATTCCAACTCAACTCCATTATTCAATTAATTCATTTCTAAAGCAGGGCAGTTGAGTTATTGAGTTACGGTTTTCTTCAAAGTCATGGAAGACCAATAAGTGGGGTTTTGAAGCCTTTAGAAGTGTTCTGTTGAGACCATATACTTTGCAGACTGTTCCATTACAATTACACACTCTACACCCAGATGCTTATGCTGCACATAAAATCATAATGCATACTGTGTGTAGATTAGCTTGTGACAGAGGACAAGCATACTGTGTATTATTATCACATGGACATGCACACTGTGCACATATTAATTATTATTTGTGACAGAGGACATACATGTATGCTGTGTATATTGTGACAGATTATATGTGGATATATATGTGACAGATGATATGTCTACTATGTATATTGTGACAGATGATTATGGTGTCATGACTTCTGTGTATATATTGTGACAGAGGATAAGAGTACTGAATTACTTTGTATTTTGTGACAGATGATGCATACTGTGTATTGTGACAGATGATCATGTCTACCATGTATATCACAGATATGTTTATATTGTGACAGGTAACATTCATACTGGGTATATTGTGACAGGTGACATGCATACTGGGTATATAATATTGTGACAGAAGACATGCATACTGTGTATAGTGTGACATGTATATATATGACATGCATACTGTGTATAGTGTGACATATATGACATGCATACTGTGTGCAGATTCTGAAGCTGGGGGGTATCGACCACTGCCGTGCCCAGATTCTTCATATTCCCTGCTTTGGCTTCACTGAGGATGGGGTAAGTGCTGGTCTGTGTGTGTACATGTGTGTGTACATGCATGTGTGTATGTGTGTGCATGTCACCGTGTGTGTGTATGTGCGGGCGTGCATGTGTGTGTGTGTGGGTGTTTGATTAACTGAGAATGGTGCAAGTTCTGATTTGACTTCAAAGAAAGGATTATTTTAGCTTCACTGAGGAAGCAGGGACAGGATAGCTCAGTGGTCAGAGCACTCACTTTCCCCCAGCCAAGGTTAAGCAGCATCAAGCGTGGTTATCAGTTGGACGGGTGACTGTTTGCCTTGGCTTCAGTACAGTCACCCAGGTTACCCAGCTATAAATGGGTACCTGCCTCTTTAGGGTCAGGGAAGGTAAAGTAGCAGGGGAGAGGAGATGGGCACCGCCCTCAATATGCTGGCCCCTAGAGAGGTGAGGTCTCTGATGCCTTGCTCCCCTACGACCTCATAGATTATGGGACACCTTTACTTTACCTTTTACTGAGGAAGGGAAAGGATTGGTTTGGCTTCACTTGCTATGGAAGTTTATAGAGCTTTGTCTGGAGTTTACAGTGAACAAACATTCTCTATCCAGTCTCCTTACTGTTACCAGGGGGATGGGACTCGCTTCCACCTAGTGACCCAACTTTTAATATACATGTCTGTTAACCTTGCTGTTAGTGTTTTGTATTTTTGTCTTGTATTGTTTCATATTGCATTGGGTTTTACGTATACAACACTTTCAGTCAAGGCAGACATGTCTGCATAAATTTATGTTTTGCATGGAGAGAGTATTATTGCCTGTAGAGCAACATCACCTTTTTATCTTCTTTTTTTTAAAGAAAATTTTATATCTGCATATGTATTCTGTCTTCTTATGAGAGTTGATTTTTCAGTAGATTTTGAATAGGGACAGTTTCCTTGTTGTGTTGGGTTTATTGACACGAACAGAATGTGTTGTGTGTGGGTGTACAGGACGACTGCCTGTCTCGCCTGCAGCTGCTGGTGAAGCAGTGTGACTGGGCTGAAGGGCTGGAGATCTGGAACCAGTTCTGCACCTTCCCCCACACCATCTCCCCCCAACCGGACACCATCCCCACCGATGAGCAGCTCATCGACATCTGCTACTCCAAGCACATGCCGGGCCACGAGACGGCCTCCCAGGGCAAGAAGAAGAAGAACCGCAGGTTCAAGAGGAAAGGGAAGAAAGAGGCAGACGGTGAGAGATCAGAGAAGCCGTCCACAGAGCACAGAGCTGCCAGTGACAAAGGCCTTGAGCAGGAGGGGGACCAGAAGTGTACGACTGCTGACCATCAGGGAGAGAACCAGGATGTGGCCGGTTGTTCCGTGAGGAAGGGTGCTGAGGACAGAACTGGGGCAGACAACAGCAAGGACGCGCCATCAGCTGCCGTGAACGGGGTCCCCTTAGACAGCAGCGCCGCCACGGAAGGACGTCAGGGGCAGCAAGACATGGAGTCTCCCGTGAAGAAGTTCAAGAACCACAGCGACACAGGGGATGGCGGGGAGGGCTGTGCTACAGCTGGCGCTGAAGCTTCACCACAGGCATCAGCAGGACTCTGTGCAGACGTGGCCATGTCTGCCCGCGGGGAGGGAGACAGAGCTGCGCCCTGTGACGGAGACCCTGGCTCTGGCCAGGATGCACAGAGCAGAGACTGTGACGCTTCACAGAACGCGGAAACTAATGGAGCGTCATCAGAAGGCAGTCCAGACAAGCAGAAGGGGAGACAGCCAGCAGACCCCAGCAAACCCGTCTTCCGTGTGACCTGCAAGAGAACGGGGGAGAACCACAGCTTCGACTCCATGTCAGCCGCCGCTAGCCTTGGGTCGGCCATCCAGACCTACTTTGGCTGGTCAGTCAACATGACCAACTTCAACATTGAGGTCATGCTGACCATCGACAACCACGAGGTCACCATGGGCCTGACCTTGACCCCGGAGAGTCTGCACAAACGCAACCTGGTGGCCTTTGGGGTCACGACCTTGAGGCCCACCATCTGCCACAACATGTTGAGGTCAGTGTGAAGTCGGTGGTGACTTGCATGTTGTTAGCGTTGACTGTTGCTCTGCAACATTTTACACTGCTCCTGCTTTTGATTGTAATTTGGCAAGTGAATGAAAGAAATTGTGTGGTATTTTATTTACTTTTGAGGATGTCTAAGCATTCATCCTTACACATTGCAATACAGTACAGGGGGTTTGACTTGGGGGAAAGAGAGAGAGAGTGAAGTACCAGCACATTGTGTGAAGGGTGATGTTCATTGAGAATTGTCTGCAAGTTGAAGCAGTGTATGTGTGTTGATCTACTTTCATGTAAAACAAGCTGCTGTAATGTCAGAGGCAGCGCTTTTCATTCACTGTTACATCACTAAGGAAAGTTTTCTTTACACAAGGGAAAGTGTACATGCACGCGCACACATGCACACACACACTCACACTCTATCTCTCTCTCTCTCTTCTCTCTCTCTCTCTCTCTCTCTATATACACACCCAGGCCCAGGCCAAAAGCTGTGTCAGTTACTGATGTCAGTTAATTACCAATGCCTACATTAAAATGTTATTTTGTAAAATGTTGTGTTGAGATTGCCTTCAGCCATGACAAGCTCTTGACATAACAACCTGCGCTCTCCCTTAAAGGAGAAAAAAATCATCTGAAGTCGGAGTTTGGCTGCCTGTATGGCAAAGTACTTGAAAAGAGTCATACATGCAAACTTCTCATTCGGTGTGCTTCCTATCTCACAGTGATTCCCAGGTGGGATGAGCAAGTCAGAGTGCATGTTCTGGGTGACCCCCAGGGTGTAAAGCTGGGGAACGCGCTACAACATACACACCCCACCCCACCCACCACCCTCACACACACACACCACTCCACCCCACACCAGACCACACCACACCATACACACCACACGACTCTCCACCTGAGTCTGTGACATGCTGCCTACAATGTTGCTGATGCTGGGTGGCTGTGACATGCTGCCTACAATGTTGCTGATGCTGGGTGGCTGTGACATGCTGCCTACATTGTTGCTGATGCTGGGTGGCTGTGACATGCTGCCTACAATGTTGCTGATGCTGGGTGGCTGTGACATGCTGCCTACAATGTTGCTGATGCTGGGTGGCTGTGACATGCTGCCTACATTGTTGCTGATGCTGGGTGGCTGTGACATGCTGCCTACATTGTTGCTGATGCTGGGTGGCTGTGACATGCTGCCTACATTGTTGCTGATGCTGGGTGGCTGTGACATGCTGCCTACATTGTTGCTGATGCTGGGTGGCTGTGACATGCTGCCTACATTGTTGCTGATGCTGGGTGGCTGTGTGCAGGATGGTGAAGATCCGGCCAGGCCATGTGGTGTGTGACCCGCTGTGCGGCACCGCCTCCATCTCCATCCAGGTACACACAGACCTGACAGTACGCCCAGCACACACACCTGTCCAGCATAGCTCTGTCAAGGGTCCAGGGTCCAGTGCTAAATTAGCATGCCCCTTCCTTTTACCAAGTCCAAGTGTGGTCAGGTCCTGCTATAACCAGCTGGGCTGGGATGGGATGGATAGTGGCTGAGAGAGGAGCTGAAAGTGTGGGACACTGCCAGCTGTGTACACAGGCACGGGTAGCCATTGGTAGTGACCACTAGGAGCCCTGTAGTCTAGGAGACTGGCTTGTTTGTTGCGATGAAAACACCACCAAACAACGCCTTTTATGAAAGAATACATTGGTGAGAAGACTGTAAAGAAGAGAGTAAACATATAAAAAGGGTGGGGGGGGGGGAAGACGGATGATCTTTACTATAGTGATTATCCCATTGGGGGATGCCGAGGGCCTGTCAGTATAAATAGCATCCCCACCTTGTGAAAATTCTGTGCTAAGAATTCCCTCTTTTCTATCCCTCTCTTTGTTTCTGCCGTTGTCCTTTTCTTCCTGTTACCTCCTTTTAAAAGATAACAATTCTCTCCCATGCTGAAGTTTGATGCACTGGACCTGACTTGTCAGCAGCACATTGATGCGTTTCACTCACATGACAGACAACAGTAGTTGCTGCTGAGCATTGAACAAAGAAG
Organism: Rapana venosa; assembly: GCA_028751875.1. Lineage (NCBI taxonomy): Eukaryota > Metazoa > Mollusca > Gastropoda > Neogastropoda > Muricidae > Rapana > Rapana venosa. The sequence goes on from CM054146.1 coordinate 6,300,594, forward strand.
AAGTACAATAGTGATTAATTGTTCTTTTGAGATCAAAGCAGATTTCATGCAAGAAGAATCCGACATGTTACACACAGCAGTCTTTTACAACCATTTCATTTCATATTTCATTTCATTTCATACCACTTTAAGTCACGGCAGATTTCTCTCCGTGAAATTCGGGCTGCTCTCCCCGGGGAGAGCGCGCCGCCACAAGAGAAGCGCCACCCTTTTTTTTTTTTCTTTTTCCTGTCTGCAACTGTATTTGTTTCCCTATCAGAGTGGCTTTTTTCTAAGAATTTTGCCAGGGACAACTCTCTTGTTGCCGTGGGTTCTTTTACGTGCGCTAAATAATTACGTGTAACACATGGGACCTCGGTTTATCGTCTCATCCGAAAGACTAGCGCCCAGACCACCACTCATGGTCTAATGGATGGGGAAAAAGTTTCCGGTCCAAACGGGGTACGAACTGCCGCACACTTCAGACCCGGACTTTTCGCTTTCTAGACAGGCGCGTTACCTCTAGACCACCGATCCACCCATTAGAATTCAAAACAAGATGACTTGACTTCATTTTTTTTAACTTCTTGAGGAGTTATTGGGGCACAGTGCTGACTTTGTCAGCTGGTTTGCTGTGGGCTAGTTCAGTCAGGAGGCAGAGCCTAAGATCGTCTGCATGGGGTTGCACACGGGACTTCATGTGTGTGTGTGTGTGTGTGTGTGTGTTGAGTGTGTGTGTGTATGTGTGTGTGTGAGTGTGTGTGTGTGAGTGTGTGTGTGCGTGCGTGCGTGTGTGGGTGTGTGTGTGTGTGTGTGTGTGTGTGTGTGACCAGGGAGCGCTGAATTTCCCGGCCCTTCAGCTGTGTGGAGACAACCACGCCGTGGCCATGCAGAAGACGCTGGACAACCACACTGCCATGAACGCCAAGAGACGGGCCGCTGCCAAGTGAGTGTCTCGCCCAGTCTGGCACTGCTGGGACCTGTAGTCACAGCACGCAAATCCAGCATGACTCCGTCAAGGGTCCAGGGCCCAGTGCTTAAAATTATCCTGTTCTTTTTACCAAGTCCAAGTGCAGTCTGCTGTAATTAGCACCAGCTGGGATAGAATGGATAGTGGCTGAGAGTAGCTGACAGTGGGGGAACTGACAGCTGTGATGTTTGTGTCCAGATGTGTGGTTTGGTGATTAATGTTCTGTGTATGTTTAATGACCTAGGAGGAATTGATGTGGTTAGTTGAAGTATAGGCAAGTATTGTTGGTGTGCATCTGTTTTTCGGGATTTTTGGCTGTTTGTCTTTCTTTTTTGCTGTGTTCCTTGGCTAGAGCTCCAAGGTTTACTGGTGGTGATGTTCTGTTACATGCAAACACTTCCCCACCATTACGGTACCTCTACCCGCCAAAAGTCCTTTGGATGAGACTATAAACCAAGGCCCCGTGTGCGAACGCTCCCAGAACATCTTGCACACACGTCAAAAACCCATTCCGCTTTTTGGAAGAGTAGGCCATTGTGTGCCGGTGGAACGGATGACAAAATTGACAAAACTGCATACACACGGGGACTGGATGAACAAAAGTACATGAGTGCTTATTCCATTATCCTCGAAATAAAAGAATAAATAAATAAAAATAAATAAATAGGGTAGTCGCATTCTGATTTTGTGGATAAAAAGATGTGTCTCTGTGTACTAGTCGTCTGAGTGTGTGTGACTCTGTGTGTGTGTGTTCTAGGAATTTGTTAGTGTGTGTGTGTGTTTTCTGGAAATTTGTTCGTGTGTGTGTGCATGCTTGTGCTGTTTGTGTGTGTGACTGTGTGCATGTGTATGCTAATAAAGTGTGTGTCTGTGGATGTCTGTACATGAATGTGCAGGTAATCCTTAAGTTTGTGCGCATGTGTGCTTACGCACTGTGTGGTTCCTGGACCTGTATAGCAACATATATATATACATTTCTTTCTGTCTGTCTGTCAGAGGGGCTCTGATGATGGACGCTGTACGCTGGAATGCCTTCTACCTGCCCCTCAGAGACGGCGTTGTCGATGTCTTCGTGTCGGACCTGGTACGTTTACTGTGTACACGGTAACACAACTTGTCCCTTAACTTCTTGGGGAGTCATTGGGGCATTGCATTGACTTCTTCAAGCAGTGTTTCCAAGGCTAAGTGAACTTGAAGGTGCTCATCCTTCTCCAGGTAGCCTGGGGCATGCTGGGTATGGTTATGTCATCCATGGTTCTGGCTGTGGCGGGTTTTCTACTCTAGGAAAGGTGGATGGGGTTTTGGTAGGTGTGGTGGTGCTCAGTAGTGCCTCTGTTGAGCCAACATATTGAAGGAGAACACCACCTTCCAAACCCCCTACTGACTACAGTAATGGCGCAGTTATGGAGCCAGGCAGTGTGAGGTGTCCACCCAAGGTGGTGACCACCCCAAAGCAAAGTTGCTCCAGCGACCTTCTCCCATGAACCTTAAACCCTCAAGGCTTCAGCTCCACCCACCACAGGAACAGAAGTGTATGGGAAATGGAAACTGAGATCACCATGAGACCAGAGCAAACAGGGCCACTAAATCAGAGACATTGGTTTTTTTATTACATGAGATGATCAGTGGAGATCAGGATGATGTAGTGATGCTGCTGTGGAAGTGCATGTGCTTTGAGACTGCTTGACAGGGCTGTACTGTATGCTTCCTGTCATAATGATTATATCCTAGCTTATCCAGGCCTGAGAAATGTAGACACTTGCAGCATTGGTAAGGTTATTTGAGCTCAACTCTCAAGATCAAATTGACAGTGTGGACAAAGCTTGACTGTGTTTGATCCCTGCCTTCCCAGGGTACCATTTCATTACCCCATATTTTGATCACGTTTGGTTTTCATGGGTTTGGGTTTGTTTGTTTTTTAACCACAATTTCCTTAGGGGATCTACGTTTTTCATCTCTGGTCTTTTTTTGGTACATTTTGTGTGTATGTGAGAGAGAGTGAGAGTGAGTAAGAGAGTGTGCTTGGAGATGCAGTGTACATATATGTTTATAATTATGCGTGTGTATGGAAGGAAGAAAACATAAAATGATCTGACAGAGGTATTGCACTGTCTTTTGTTTTTTTTAAACTTATTGCAAACCTAACTACTGTGTTTTTTCTGTATTTTTCAGCCATTTGGGAAGAGGTGAGTTACTTTTTCTTTGTCTTAATTGTTTGGAAGAGGGGCAGGGGGATAGCCTAGACATTAAAGCATTGTACTCCTGATCTTCTTTTTCCCCATATGCTCAGACAGCAACTACTGTTGTCTGTCATTAGAACGAAAATGCGTTGCACTGCCCTTAAGCGCCTTTACAAGTCAGGCCCTGCGCATCCAACTTGGGTGTGGGAGAGAATTGTTGTCTTTTAAGTCTTTTTGAAGAAAAAGCAAAACCATCACCCACAAACTCCAGTCTTTTACCAACAAATGCCTCAGGTACATCCTCAACATCAGGTGGCCGGAAGTCATATCCAACAAACAACTGTGGGACAGGACCAGACAAACCCCAATCGAGTCCATTATTAAACAAAGGAAGTGGGGATGGATTGGCCATACACTCCGCAAGCCTGCGTCAAATGTCACCAGACAGGCCCTTAACTGGAATCCACAAGGGAAGCGGAAAGTTGGTCGACCAAAGCAGACCTGGTACAGAAGTGTTGATGAAGAAACGAAGGCAGCCGGAATGACATGGGCCGAGCTGAAGAGGATCTCCCAAAACCGAGTTCGTTGGAGGGGTGTTGTTGCAGCCCTATGTTCCCCAAGGAACCAAGAGGCATAAGTCAAGTAAGTCAAGAAGAAAAAGCAAGAGAATAGACCAAGAAGGCAGAAAATAGACAAGAAGGAGGTGATAGGAAGAAAAGGAACAAGTCAGAAACAAGGAGAGGGATAGAAAAGAGGGAATTCCTTGCACAGAATTTTTGCAAGGTGCGGGTGCTGTTTATACTGACAGGCCCCCAACATCCCCACAGGGGAGTGTAGTAGGTTCAAATCTCCATTAAAGTGTCCATTCCAGGGTATTTTTCTCTATGAGTTGACACCAGATATGACTTTTAGTCTCTAGAAAGTCTTTTGGATGAAAAGTTCTATAAATCAAGGACCTGCATGTGTACACTGGCAGAAGTCTTGTGCACTTGTTACAATGCCGTCCACCTTTTGCTCAAGATCAGGCCAGCAACAGCTCAAAGATGAATGATTCAGACATACCCAGCATGCATCCGCATACCTAGCTCCATTGGACTTGCCCAGGATTTACTACCAAACTCAGTGCATTGCCCCAATAGCTCCTCAAGAAGTTGAGAGAAGTCAAGCCAGGTGTCTTTAGTTGTGTATAGATGATGTCTTCCCCCGATTCTCTGATGTGCGGGCGTTGTGAAGAAAATGTGTTTATCAGTTCTGTCAGCCTGCACTGGTACATGTCAGGGACCTGTCAGTATAAACAGCATCAGCACCTTCTGGAAATCCTGTCATTTTCTTCCTGTCACCACCATTCTCCTGCCTTTTCTTCCAGAGAAACTTTAAAGATAACAATTCTCTCCCATGCCAAAGTTGGATGCACTGGGTTTGACTTGTCAGGCACTTAACAGCAGTGTAATGCATTTTAGCTCATATGACAGACAACAGTAGTTGCTGTCTGAGTGTCTGACAACCAAGAAGAAGTATGCTGTTTGGTATTATGCCTACCAGACTGTAGCACATAACAGGGTTTTTTGTCATATTTACCCTTGTGGGTGTGCAGAGGTTTATGCGCTTTATAAATCACACATCTACCTATTCATTCTCTCATTCATTGATTCAGTCATTCTTGGATGCTCTCAGAAGCTTAGAATAACTGCTACTATGAATCATTCTTCTATTTATGTATTCTCTCTTTCATTTATTCATTCTTGGATGCTCTCACAAGCTTGGAGTAGCTAACTGCCGCATCTGCTTAGTTCATGAATTTGATGAACTCAAATTCCTCTCTCCCACTCAAACCCACTCTCCCCAAAAGTCCTTTGAATGAGACTATAGACCGAGGTCCCGTGTGTGAACTCACGCAGAACATCTTGCGCACACGTTAAATCCTGTTCCGCTTTTTGTAAGAGTAGGCCATTGTGTGCTGGTGGGAACCGATGACAGAATTGACAAAACCGCATACACACGGGGACTGGATGTAAAAAAAGCACATAAGTGCTTATTCCATTATTCTCGATAAAAAAATAAATAAATAAATAAATAAAAAAGATGACTAGAAGAAGCTGTTCTGTCACAATGGAGATGAAATGTTTATCTTGTTGTTGTTGTTAATGTTCAGGATGAGTCGTAAATTTGACAGATCAAAAACTGTACTATCGTGTGCGGAATAAAATGTTTATTTGTTATTGTCATTGTGTGTGTATTGTTATTGTGGTTATATTTTTTGTTCTTATGGTTGTTATTATTCAGGATGAGTCATAAAGGTTTGGGGCTTGGATTTTGGATCGGGGGGGGGGGGTTAAGCATTTTTATTCATCATTTTCAAGTTGTATATATTGTTATGATATAACAGTAATATTACAGAACATATAACAGAAGAAACAATACACAATAACATAAATAACTAGACAGAATGTATTCTTTTGATGGTAGGGGCGGGGGCGCATAAAATAAGGTCATTATGATTGTGTGTGCACATCATAACAGACGCTGGAAAAGCCTTTCAATTTGTTTCCTTTTAAACCTTGTTATTGTGTGACATGAAGTTGACACCACAAAACCTGCACTGTCAGGTGATTGGACACCACATTGACCTTGTAGTCATCGTTGTTGTTGTTGTTGTTGTTGTGCAGGGTGGGGCGTAAGTTTGAGAACCAGAAGCTGTACTGCCGCGTGCTGGACGAGATGGCGCGCTGCGGCAAACTGGGCAGTCGGGCCGCCCTGCTGACCGGGGACATCAACAACATGGTCAAGGTCAGTCAGTCAGTCACACAGACAGACAGGACGGGCAGGTGCCTGCCCTCTTCTGCCGTGTGCTGTAATAATAATAATATAATAATAATAATAATAATGTATGGAATTTATATAACACTGAATCTTGTAAAGCAACAAATCAAAGCGCTTAGATGACTTTTTTTTTCTTATCGAGGATAATGGAATAAGCACTCATGTGCTTTTTTTTCATCCAGTCCCCGTGTGTATGCGGTTTTGTAAATTTTGTCGTCTGTTCCCACCGGCACACGATGGCCTACTCTTTTGAAAAGCGGAACATGATTTAACATGTGCGCAAGATGTTCTGCATGCGTTTGCACATGGGGCCTCGGTTTATAGTCTCATCCGAAGGACTTTGACATTCAGTTCTGTACCGGCCTCCTCCTCTGTTTTATCATTGCTGCTGCTGTTGTTGTTGTCTCTTTATTCTTCGTCTTCTGTACTGTCCTTATCTGTGTTATTATCGTTGTTGTTGTCTCTTTATTCTTTGTCTTCTGTACTGCCTTATCTGTGTTATTATCGTTGTTGTTGTCTCTTTATTCTTTGTCTTCTGTCTGCCTTATCTGTTTATTATTGTTGTTGTTGTCCTTTATTCTTCATCTTCTGTACTGTCCTTATCTGTGTTATTATCGTTGTTGTTGTCACTTTATTCTTCGTCTTCTGTACTGTCCTTATCTGTTTATTATTGTTATTGTTGTCCTTTATTCTTTGTCTTCTGTACTGTCCTTATCTGTGTTATTATTGTTATTGTTGTCCTTTATTCTTTGTCTTCTGTGCTGTCCTTATCTGTGTTATTATTGTGTTGTTGTCTCTTTATTCTTTGTCTTCTGTATTGTCCTTATCTGTTTATTATTGCTGTTGTTGCCTCTTTATTCTTGTCTTCTGTACTGTCCTTATCTGTGTTATTATTGCTTGTTGTTGTCTCTTTATTCTTTGTCTTCTGTACTGTCCTTATCTGTTTATTATTGTTATTGTTGTCTCTTTATTCTTCGTTTTCTGTACTGTCATTATCTGTTTATTATCGTTGTTGTTGTCTCTTTATTCTTGTCTTCTGTCTGTCCTTATCTGTGTTATTATTGCTGTTGTTGTCTCTTTATTCTTTGTCTTCTGTACTGTCCTTATCTGTGTTATTATTGCTGTTGTTGTCTCTTTATTCTGTCTTCTGTACTGTCCTTATCTGTGTTATTATTGCTGTTGTTGTCTCTTTATTCTTTGTCTTCTGTACTGTCCTTATCTGTGTTATTATTGCTGTTGTTGTCTCTTTATTCTTTGTCTTCTGTACTGTCCTTATCTGTGTTATTATTGCTGTTGTTGTCTCTTTATTCTTTGTCTTCTGTACTGTCCTCATCTGGATTTTGGGGGGTTTCTTTTTTTCCATTAACATCTGGAGCTCTGAGGTTTCCCTAAGATGCGCTGTTTAGAAATTCAGTGCAATGTCTTCATTCCATCTCCAGGAATTGAGGAAGACGTGTCAGGCTTTAATTGTCATCTGTCCATCTTTCAAGTAGCTGTCTTCTGGCACGCGTGTGTGTGTGTGTGTTTAGTTACATGTGCATACATGTATGTGTGTGTATAGCTACATGTGCATACATGTATGTGTGTGTATGGCTACATGGACATACATGTGTGTGTGTATAGCTACATGGACATACATGTATGTGTGTGTATAGCTATATGGACATACACGTATGTGTGTGTTTAGCTACATGTACATACATGTGTGTGTGTGTGTGTATAGCTACATGTACATACATGTATGTGTGTGTATAGCCACATGTACATACATGTGTGTGTGTATAGCCACATGTACATACATGTATGTGTGTGTATAGCTACATGTACATACATGTATGTGTGTGTATAGCTACATGTACATACATGTATGTGTGTGTATAGCTACATGTACATACATGTATGTGTGTGTATAGCTATATGGACATACACGTATGTGTGTGTTTAGCTACATGTACATACATGTGTGTGTGTATAGCTACATGTACATACATGTGTGTGTGTGTATAGCCACATGTACATACATGTGTGTGTGTGTATAGCCACATGTACATACATGTATGTGTGTGTATAGCTACATGTACATACATGTATGTGTGTGTGTATAGCTACATGTACATACATGTGTGTGTGTGTATAGCCACATGTACATACATGTATGTGTGTGTTTAGCTACATGTACATACATGTGTGTGTGTGTGTTTAGCTACATGTACATACATGTATGTGTGTGTATAGCTACATGTACATACATGTATGTGTGTGTATAGCTACATGTACATACATGTATGTGTGTGTATAGCTACATGTACATACATGTATGTGTGTGTATAGCTACATGGACATACATGTATGTGTGTGTATAGCTACATGTATATACACGTGTGTGTGTGTATATAGCTACATGGACATACATGTGTATGTGTGTGTGTGTGAGACAGTGTGTCAGCCCATGCATGCTGCGGTGTGTCCACAGGCTATCCAGGCTCAGAGGTACTGGACGCGGCGGCGATGCTACAGCTGCAACATTGGCGGGATCTCCGCCGCCGTCTTCCTCCTTGTCCGCGCCAACCTGCCCCACGCTGCTGCCCCCCCCGCCCTCCACCACCACCACCACCACCACTACCACCACCCCTCCGGGCCTCGGTCAGCGCAGAGTGGTTCCCCCTCTGCAGATCATGCCGAAGACAGCAGTATTCCGTCTGCAGGGAAGGGGGGTGAACCGCCCGTGGAAGATAAGGAAGGGGGATTGGTAGAGGAGGAGGAGGAGGAAGGGTGCACTTAGAGACTGGTGCTATGTGTGGAAAAGGGGGATGTGTGTTAGAGGCTTCAGAATTGTGATGTGTGGGAGGGAGGGCTGTGGGTTAGGATGATGAGGTAATGAAATCCTGTGGAAGAAGGAAGGCAGAGTCCGTGTGAAGGTATCACTGCATGAAAACTGGTGCGTGTCTGGGGGTTACCATGGTGACTGGTATGTCTGGGGGGTTACCATGGTGACTGGTGTGTTTGGGAGTTACCATGGTGACTGATGTGTCTGGGGGTTACCATGGTGACTGATGTGTCTGGGGGTTACCATGGTGACTGATGTGTCTGGGGGTTACCATGGTGACTGATGTGTCTGGGGGTTACCATGGTGACTGGTGTGTCTGGTGGTTACCATGGTGACTGATGTGTCTGGGGGTTACCATGGTGACTGGTGTGTCTGGTGGTTACCATGGTGACTGGTATGTCTGGTTACCATGGTGACTGGTGTGTCTGGGGGTTACCATGGTGACTGGTGTGTCTGGTGGTTACCATGGTGACTGGTATGTCTGTACCATGGTGCTGGTGGTTGGGTACCATGGTGACTGGTATGTCTGGGGGTTACCATGGTGACTGGTTGTGTTCCATGGTGACTGGTGTGTCTGGGGGTTACCATGGTGACTGGTGTGTCTGGGGGTTACCATGGTGACTGGTATGTCTGGGGGTTACCATGGAGACTGGTGTGTATCTGGGGTTACCATAGAAACTGATGTGTATCTAGGGTTACCATGGACATTAGACAGTGTGTTGTGTGTGTGTGTGTGAGAATGAGCAGACTGTAATTTATGTGTGTGCACTGTATGAGCCTGTAATGAGCAAGTATGCCTGTGATTTGTATGATTTCAATATGCTTGTGCCTAAACTAAAGTGTAGGAAAGTGAGTGAATGAGTTTTCTCTGTGTCATGAAGCTATTGAGGGAGAGTGTACTTGTGTGTAGTCTAAGGTGCATCGGTGACTCATGTGTGGTGTCTTGTGTCTGTGTACAGGGGGGATCCTGTTCTGGTTTTTCTTTTATCAATACTTAGTATCTTCTTTGGTTAGTTTTTTTAAGATTATCACATTAAGTTTTTTGTGATATGGCAATACGAAAGTAATATGCTGAGTACCGTTTCTTTCACTTCATTTGTCTGAGAGGATGACATTACTTCTTTTTTTAATGTGTGAATTGAGAGACAACATTTCAGTCCATACTACCAAAGTATAATGCCAATGGAAAAGAAAAAAAGAAAATCTTATTTGTCTAAGATTATAGCAGTTGTTGTGTGTGATTATGAGGTCTAGAGGCACTATTTCTGTTCATTTTATTACGGCATTTTGCAGAAAAATGAAATTTCTTTTGAAAAATTATTAAACAAGGTCTTTTGTGATGCAAGATTTGAGAGGTATCATTTCTGTTCATATCATGTTATTATGCAAAACAGTGAAAAAAATCAAATTTTATTTAGAAGATTATCTTAGTAATTCTTTTGTGATTCGAGATTTGAGAGACATTTCTGTTAAAATTATGAAAGAATGAAATCGTGTTTGTTTAACATGTGCACCCTTGGTCTCTTTAGTTCAGCTCTGTAACTATGGAAGAGTAAGGAATGGTGTTGAGAAAAAGGACACACACACTGCCACTGATACATGTTGTTGGTTCCCCCCCCCCTTTTTTTTTTTTTTGGTTGGGGGTGGGTTCTTAACCATTATAAAAATGATTTATCAAAGGGTTAAAATAAAAATGTTAATCAGAAAGAAAAAGAGAGGGGTGAAACTAAACAATGTTAAGCTCATCATTTGTGACGCTCCACATAATGAGTGGCATGACACCACAAGTCAATTTTTACTTGTTAATGAACATGTTGGTAATCTGCAATATAAAGGCTACCTAATAGGGGAAAAAACAGATAAAAGTCGTAAGATTGTATGAAAAGTTATACCAAACTGAAGTGATAAGACTGGAGGAAGTGGCAAGATGAGAAACCAACATCAAGAAAAGTGGACCACGTGCAGCCTAGCGGAAAAGTGGACCAGGTGCAGCTCAGCTCCTGGTGTGGCGCCGCATCACGCTTTGTCACAGGTTCAGAAATGGGGGGGGGGAGACAACAATTACAGCTTCTTCATCTAACAACATGATGTGTCAAAACATTGGGGGAACAGAAAGAGGAGAGAGGGTAGAAGGGTGTAAAAACTGTTACATCTTGTAATTTGAATCATCAACTGTTACATTATGTAATTCGATTTATCAACTGTTACATCATGTAATTTGATTTATCAACTGTTACATCATGTAATTTGATTCATCATGTGATTTGATTTATCAACTGTTACATCATGTAATTTGATTTATCAACTGTTACATTATGTAATTTGATTCATCAACTGTCACATCATGTAATTTGATTCATCAACTGTTACATCATGTAATTTGATTTATCAACTGTTACATTATGTAATTTGATTTATCAACTGTTACATCATGTAATTTGATTTATCAACTGTTACATCATGTAATTTGATTTATCAACTGTCACATCATGTAATTTGAGTCATCAACTGTTACATCATGTAATTTGATTTATCAACTGTTACATTATGTAATTTGATTTATCAACTGTTACATCATGTAATTTGATTTATCAACTGTCACATCATGTAATTTGAGTCATCAACTGTTACATCATGTAATTTGATTTATCAACTGTTACATTATGTAATTTGAGTCAACTGTTACATCATGTAATTTGATTTATCAACTGTTACATCATGTAATTTGATTTATCAACTGTTACATCATGTAATTTGATTTATCAACTGTTACATCATGTAATTTGATTTATCAACTGTCACATCATGTAATTTGATTTATCAACTGTCACATCATGTAATTTGATTTATCAACTGTTACATCATGTAATTTGATTTATCAACTGTTACATTATGTAATTTGAGTCATCAACTGTTACATCATGTAATTTGATTTATCAACTGTCACATCATGTAATTTGATTTATCAACTGTTACATTATGTAATTTGATTTATCAACTGTTACATCATGTAATTTGATTTATCAACTGTTACATTATGTAATTTGATTCATCAACTGTCACATCATGTAATTTGATTCATCAACTGTTACATCATGTAATTTGATTTATCAACTGTTACATTATGTAATTTGATTTATCAACTGTTACATCATGTAATTTGATTTATCAACTGTTACATCATGTAATTTGATTTATCAACTGTCACATCATGTAATTTGAGTCATCAACTGTTACATCATGTAATTTGATTTATCAACTGTTACATTATGTAATTTGATTTATCAACTGTTACATCATGTAATTTGATTTATCAACTGTCACATCATGTAATTTGAGTCATCAACTGTTACATCATGTAATTTGATTTATCAACTGTTACATTATGTAATTTGAGTCAACTGTTACATCATGTAATTTGATTTATCAACTGTTACATCATGTAATTTGATTTATCAACTGTTACATCATGTAATTTGATTTATCAACTGTTACATCATGTAATTTGATTTATCAACTGTCACATCATGTAATTTGATTTATCAACTGTCACATCATGTAATTTGATTTATCAACTGTTACATCATGTAATTTGATTTATCAACTGTTACATTATGTAATTTGAGTCATCAACTGTTACATCATGTAATTTGATTTATCAACTGTCACATCATGTAATTTGATTTATCAACTGTTACATTATGTAATTTGATTTATCAACTGTTACATCATGTAATTTGATTTATCAATTTTTCTTTTTTTAAAGGATAGGGTGGGGGGGGGGGGGGGGAAAGAGACATTTGGGGGGGAAAATTTCAACTTCTTCCTCATGAAAATAATATATCAAAGAAAAATCTGGGAGAAAGAGGAGTGATGTGCACTCAAAGAGAAACTTCACTGAAGTGTATTGAAACATTGAAGTGAGGACCTGATGTTGGTATTACCGATCCTGATAGGAACTACAGTGATGATGTGCACTGGAAGAGAAGAGACTTCACTGAAGTGTATTGAAACGTTGAAGTGAGGACCTGTAGAGGAAACAAGTACCTTTGCTCTGTTGTTAGCATTACCGATCCTCATAGGAACTACAATGTCATTTTTTCTGTTGTATGTTTATTTTCCTGTTGCGGTTAACTGGTTCAGACAGGTGTGGTGGTGTTTTTTGGGGAGGGGGTCAAGAAGACTGATTGGTGCATCAATGACTTCATTCAGGTCACAGTTCATTGGTTTTTGTTTGCTTATAATAATTATACGCAGCAGCGTTTAATCTTTTGTTCCCCTTAAATTATTTGTTGCATTAAATTTTCATTTTACGAAGCACAGTTAATCTGTGTCCTGTGCAATTGAGATGAATGTGTGGTGGTGACAGGAGATTCAAAGTGGTGACAGAGGAGCCATGCTGACCTCGCAAATCTTCAGGACAATTCAGACCAGTTGGGGGGGGTTTTGTTGTTGTTTTTTGTTTGTTTGGGTGGGGTTTTTTTTTTGGGGGGTGTTGTTTTTTTACAATTCAGACCAGTTAGTGTGAAGTGGATGAAATGCTACACAAAGCGCTTGAAAGGCAGGTGAAGGTTGTGAGTCCCAAGGTTTCAGTCACATACACAAGCTCACACAATGGCCTACTCTCTGAAAGGCAGAATCTTTGTTGGTTCGCACTCAGGACATTGGTTTATAGTCTCATCTGAAGGACTTTTAGGGGAGTGGAGTAGATACTGATGTTAACTCCAGGGGGGAAATCCTCTTGATTGGGTGTCTTAGTGGTGGCTCACACTGCAAACATTGCTGCATGCAATAGGGAGAGATGGGTGCCAAGATTTCCCTTTTGCATGAGTGGGTGTGTGTGTGTGTGTGTATACATAAAGTTTGTGTGTGTATGAATAACTACCCTCTCTCTCCACATAGTAAATCGCATTCACAACAAGCGCATCCTTTTCCTAACACAAACACCACCACACAGTCTAAAGTCACGATAAAATTTATTCAGTTTCACAAACTGTCCACACATCATATACTCTAACACTGCTTGCAGTAGCAATGAGTTGGACCTGAAGAATACCAACACAGTTCATGCTGAAATGTTAACCTGGTACTAATCAACAACAAGGAAGGAAGGATTTTCTTCCACTCTCACATCTTCATGGACCTGGGAAACCCCTTGACAGGGCAGCTAGAAAATGAAGAAGACAATCTGACACATACCATTAAAAAAAAACATGTCCCTATGTGCTCTGGCGACACTTATAAAGCAGAAGCACCAGAGATGATTTCGATCAACTCCCTGGTGATCACAGCCTGTCGTGTGCGGTTGAACGTCAGCGTCAGCTTGTCAATCATCTCGCCTGCACAAACATAACAACAGTATTACATATCCTCTCACCTGGACAACCATAACAACAGTATTACATATCTCACCTGGACAAACGGAACAACAGTATTACATATCATCTCACCTGGACAAACATTTAAATGTTATATATTATCTCACCTGGACAAACATAACATCAGTATTACATATTACCTCACCTGAACATATAAAACATCAGTATTACTTACATGGCCTTCTCCAACTTCTGTAACTCCCTAGGGAGTCAGGCATGTCCCTGAAATTGCTTGTGCAGCCTGTTTGTGAGCAGCACATAAACAGAGTGGAGCCAATCCTCTCCCCCCCACTCTAGGTAGCAGGGTACATGGTGGTATGTTGATGACTGTCATCCTTCCCACCTGCCATAGCTGGCCTACCGTTCTACAACAAGCGGATGACTTGTAACGTGTTCAGAGTATGTCCGACAAAATCAGAGGAGTGGACTTTTCTCAAAATCAGTCCATGAGCTGATTCATATGTTCCAGGATTTGGATTCTGACAGATGTCTGCAACATTTTCCAGGTTCTTTTGTCCAAGGTATTGCGCTAGATTTTAAGCATCCTGATGTTTCTTGACCCTGACAAAAACCCATTGTTTAAATGTCAACACACATCTACAGAGACATGCACCTGCTTATATACACACACACATGAACACCCCAAGAAAGATACACTCAAATACAAACTTGAGCACTCTCCCTCCCCGCACACACACACCTACCCAACCCCTCCCTCCCCCCCCCCCCCCCCAACCAAACAAAAGCACACACACACACCTACCCCACCTCTCCCCCCCACACACACACAAGCACACACGCACCTGCGTTCTTGCTAGCGGCATCCATGGCCGTCATACGAGAGCTCTGCTCGCTGCAGGCTCCCTCCTTCATGGCGAAGTAGACGAGGGAGGCCAGAGCAAACTCGTTGTAGCTGCGCAGAACTTCTTCGTCGATGCTGTCGTACAGGTTGATCTTCTCCGCCTTCACGATCTGGTCCTGGTTGAAGAGGGGCAGCTCCGTCACGCGGTAAGACACCACCGACCTGCACAACCGTAGATCAGACCGCTGAAGGACGTCGTGCGCACATATGATACCACCCCATCCACTGTTTTTGTAGAGAAGCATGATGGCCAGTGGTATGGTTGACATAAGCATATCCACCATGTGCCTGGAGAGGGAAGGGCTCTTGACGGGAGGTTGTGTTCGTTCCTCGGCTAAAGCTTCGAGGTCTCTGATGGCGTGACTTTGTTGTGACCGTTTTTGCCCACCATGACAGCAGCCACATTCTGATTCAGGGATGTGTGCTGGGTATGCTTGTTTCCCTAACCCACCAAACGCTGATATCAATTGCAGGATCTTTAGCGTGCATTTGATCTTCACCATGTGTATATATACACTAAGGGAATTAAGGCACTGGCAGGTCTGCACTTGAAGTTGACCTGGGAGATTAGTGGATCGGTGGTCTAGAGGTAACGCGCCTGTCTAGACTGCGAAAAGTCCGGGTCGGGTGTGTGCGCGGTTCGTACCCCGTTTGGGCCCGAAATTTTTCCCCATCCATTAGACCATGAGTGGTGGTCTGGGCGCTAGTCTTTCGGATGAGACGATAAACCGAGGTCCCGTGTGTTACACAAAATTTTCAGCACACGTAAAAGAACCCACAGCAACAAGGGAGTTGTCCCTGGCAAAATTCTTAGAAAAAAGCCACTCTGATAGGGAAACAAATACAGATGCAGACCAACAAAAAAAAAAGGGTGGCGCTGCTCTTGTGGCGACGCGCTCTCCCTGGGGAGAGCAGCCCGAATTTCATGCAGAGAAATCTCGTGACTTAAAGTGGTATAATATAATATAATATAAATATAGATTGTAAAAAATCCCCACTCTTAATTCACCTGATGCTGCCAAGATTCGAACCCACAACGTCATAGACCCATGGGATTGAAGTCGAAGGGTCTTAACTACTCGACTACGGCATTCATCTAACAGGTTCAATCTGCCTGAGACACAGCCTCAAACATTCTGTGCAGCGCCCTGTCAACTCCTCAAGGAGTTATGGGGGAAATCATGTCAGCAGCAGAGTTATACTGTATTATATTGTTTTCAATTATACATCAATTGCAGCTGCTTTATATTGCAGTGTACTGTCTTGTGTTTATCACTTACAGTTACTGCAAAAATCCCCAAGTGAAATCAACACACACACAAACACACACACAAATTACAATACCTAAACATACACACAGCAAATTCTAAAAACCACAGTGGTAAAAAAACCCACAAAAAGTGTTGCCAACTATTCTCGCCTTAGTCCCACACACCCATACAACTGGATACCTGAAGGTGTTGAAGAAAAGGGTGGCTGCATCAAACTTGTAGTCGGCGTCAATGATGGCGTTGGCCACCAAAGCAGCATCGGCAAACACTGGAGGCTTGCGACCGTATTCGTTGAAGGTCATCAGAAAGTTCTCCTTGAAGGCCCTGGAACAGTGACAGTAAACTGCTTAGATGCAGTAATAGACAGTCAACAATGAGATGCAGAAAACAACGCAGATCTTAATTCATAAGCAGAAGGCTACAACTGTCTTGAAACCAACCCCAGCAGTTGTTTCCATGCTGCGACTTGTGCATCACTGAATGTGACAACAAAACTCCAGTTCCTGATCATCACAGAAAAACCACAAAATTGCCTAGTTTTTCTTCTCAATCGTCAAACGCTCAGACAGCAACTACTGTCATCTGACATAGGAGCGACAATGTGTCGCACTGCCGTTGAACACAAGTCGGGCCCAGTGCACACAACTTCAGCATGGGAGAGAATTGTTATCTTGTATGTCTTTTTAGAAGAAAAAAGAAGAACAAAAGGTAGGACCAAGAAGGCAGAAAGAGACAAGGACGAGAAAGGAAGAAAAACAACAAGGCAGAAACAAAATGTGGGAAATAAAAGAGGGAATTCCTTGCACAGAATTTCCAGATGTTGGAGATGCTATTTATACTGGCAGTACCCCGGCATCCCTAGGTTTCTTGGGTTTTGTTTTGTTTTAATTCACATTTATTCTTTTTCTCTTCTTCACAGGAAAGCCTAGTTTGTTTGTTCCTTTTTTTTAATTCATATCTATTCTCTTTTTCCTTTCCACAGACCTGATGACTTGTTTACTCAGGGCATGCTTATACTGCACCACATAACTGCTATGCAGAGAAAAAAAACTCATGTGGACATGACATATCCCTCTTCCTCATCACTTGCAGCACCGACGGTGTTCATACCGACGCAGACAACCAAGCACAACCATGTCCACCCAAAAACAAAAACGACAGGGCATACATGCTGGCTATAAGTCTTTCATGTAGGGATGGAAAAAAAGATGCAGACAAGGCCTTTCTTTACTTTTCATTGCAAGCAGAGCTCAAGGCGTTCCTACTGAAACATTCTTGTATGGATGAAAAGACTACTCTCCACAGTCCAGCTCCCCCTTACTCCCATCCCCTTCACTCTTTATATTCTATACCCCGTGTGTTCATGCTGGCTCTTCGAACTCTGATCTCCGATCTATAAAACAAAAACACCTGACAACACAACACAATCCTTCAACCCCTAGTTCCAGCCTGCCACCAAAGGCGGACGAGGCCTCACCTCTGCAGGATGCCCTTGGCTTTGTCCCCCACAACAATCAGTTTGGTCTCAATGCCGGCAGCACGCTCCCCCAGCAGGTTCCTCAGCTCGCGGCAGATGCCCGAGTGGATACCTCCACACAGGCCACGGTCCGATGACATCACCACGATCATCTGGTGCGGCTGGGTCTTGTCCTGCTCCAGCTCCGCACTCTCAAAAAAAGCTGCCCACAGAATGAGAAGCAGCACTTGACACACGGATCACATTCCACAAACACACACACACTCCGTGCTTCACTGAATCCAGCAAAATGTTTGTCCTGTTTTCTTCCATAAAGTACAGAGGCATACGCACACAAGGACTGAGAAATGATACAACAATGTTTATTACTGAGTTGTAAGTTATACTTACATACTTAGCTGTACTATGTACAAATTACTTGACGTTAAATCTTCTGATTATAAGATATCAAATGCTCTGATAATATTCTCTTCATCCAGAATGGTCAGTCCTGGCATGAAAATCAATATATATCTACAAAGGTCAATATGAAATATCTAAGCATGATGACAATGATAGATGGGAAGTTGACTGAATTTTGCAAAACTAATGTGTGCATTATAACCTACAAATCATAACAATGCTGACCTTTCAACAACAAAAATTCAGTGCTGGGTTACATCCAAAAAATGAAACCAAACCAGCCTGATGAATAATACAATATATCATGAACAGTGCCCTGAGAAAAGGCACGATTCCATGGATAGGTAGTTTGATACACACATGGTTCACATATATCTAACACACACACACACTCGTTCAAGAGGTTTTTCCTCTGGAGTTAACATCAGTGCCGACTCCACTCTCTCCAAAAGTCCTTCGGATGAGACTATAAATCGAGGCCCCGTGTGTGAAGCACACAGAACATCTTGGACACACATTAAAACCCGTTCTGCTTTTCGGAAGAGCAGGCCATTGTGTGCCGGTGGGAATGGATGACAAATTGCCAAAACTACAAACACACAGGGACTGGATGGAAAAAAAGCACATGAGTGCTTATTCCATTATCCTCAAAATAAAAGAATAAAATAAAATAAAAATATCACACACACAAGCAAGGTGTGTTTGTATGCCTGTGTGTTGGGTTTGGTTTTTGGGGTGGTTGGGGGTTTTTTGGAAGGGGGAGAGGGGTTAATGTCTCTACACTTTTTTAATGATGTATATTGTCTGTAAACAGACAAACTGATCTCTCTGTAGTCAGCTAAAGACAAGCTGGCAAGTGCAAGTTTCTGACAGAAAATCAGGGTGTATTTTGAGCAAAATGATTTTACAGGGAATACACTAATCGGCCTAGTAACAATGGCTTTACCATACATATTTTCCACATCATTTTCTTCTCACAACACAACAATAAAAGTCATCTATACCACTTGTCAAGTCTCCTATGAAAAGGTAACAGGGTTTAAATGTGTGCGCAAGATGTTCAGCACGTTTGAGAATGGGGTGGGAACCAATTTCAATTCCAGGAGAAAACATCATCTTGAACAAACACTTCAGCGGAAACAGGCACCCCATGGTTTTAGTTACAATCAGACAACCAGTGTACACCCTGACCACAGTGTATCACACACCTGACCACAAGGTTAACCCACCCTCAGTGTATCACACACCTGACCACAAGGTTAACCCACCCTCAGTATCACACACCTGACCACAAGGTTAACCCACCCTCAGTGTATACCACAAGGTTAACCCACCCTCAGTGTATCACACACCTGACCACAAGGTTAACCCACCCTCAGTATCACACACCTGACCACAAGGTTAACCCACCCTCAGTATCACACACCTGACCACAAGGTTAACCCATCCTCGGTGTATCACACACCTGACCACAAGATTAACCCACCCTCAGTGTATCACACACCTGACCACAAAGTTAACCCACCCTCAGTGTATCACACACCTGACCACAAGGTTAACCCACCCTCAGTGTATCACACACCTGACCACAAGGTTAACCCACCCTCAGTGTATCACACACCTGACCACAAGGTTAACCCACCCTCAGTGTATCACACACCTGACCACAAGGTTAACCCACCCTCAGTGTATCACACACCTGACCACAAGGTTAACCCACCCTCAGTGTATACCACAAGGTTAACCCACCCTCAGTGTATCACACACCTGACCACAAGGTTAACCCATCCTCAGTGTATACCACAAGGTTAACCCACCCTCAGTGTATCACACACCTGACCACAAGATTAACCCACCCTCAGTGTATCACACACCCTGACCACAAGGTTAACCCACCCTCAGTGTATCACACACCCTGACCACAAGATTAACCCACCCTCAGTGTATCACACACCTGACCACAAGGTTAACCCACCCTCAGTGTATCACACACCTGACCACAAGGTTAACCCATCCTCGGTGTATCACACACCTGACCACAAGGTTAACCCATCCTCGGTGTATCACACACCTGACCACAAGGTTAACCCACCCTCAGTGTATCATACAATCTAACCACCAAGCTATCCACCCTCACAACCAATTCCAGTTTACAGTTATTGCAGATTACAGTCATGAATCTTCTTTGTAACGTACATACCTTTGGCTCCGGCCCCATAGGCACGTGCTGGTTTGAGCTCTCGTTCAGCTCGAGCATACTTGGCAGCTGACACCATCTTCATGGATTTGGTGATCTTCTGAATGTTGGTCACCGACTTCAGTCGAAGGCGAACTGCACAACAACAAATCCATTGATGCATTAACACTGTGGAGCTGTTTCATAGCTGCAGCTGCTGATGCCCTGAAGTGATTTATTTATTTATTCTTTTATATCGAGGATAATGGAATAAGCACTCATGTGCTTTTTTACATCCAGTCCCCGTGTGTATGCGATTTTGTCAATTTTGTCATCTGTTTCCACCAGCACACAATGGCCTACTCTTGCGAAAAGCGGAACAGGATTTAACATGTGCGCAAGATGTTCTACATGCATTCGAACACGGGGCCTCGGTTTATAGTCTCATCCGAAGTGATGAGTTGTAGAGTGTTCCACACCAAGTCTAATTTATTCTTGAAGTTGTTTCACAGCTATAGAGCTCTATGTCAGCCCTGACATCACAAAAACCTTTGCCATATGCCCAGCTACACCACGTTTGTGATTGTTTTAAAGATAGTAAACTGTATCCGATCAGAGGGAAACCACATATGCTGTTACATCAACCATTTCTCTTCAGCAGAGTAGGTATGGTCGTTGACATTTTATGAAAAATACTGAAGTTAACTGTCAAAAACTGAATTTTCTGGTTGAAGAATTTATTGTATGGTACAAAAGAAGTTCCTTCATTTTTTCAGAATACATGCAAATGGGTTTGGGTTTGGGTGTTTTTTTTTAAAGGGTGGGGAGGGGGGGGGGGGAGGGTGTTCATTCCTCGGCTAGAGCTCTGAGGTTTACCAACATTGAGATTTTGTGTATGCGACCATCTTGACCCACCATTAAAGACAAGTAGCTGCATTTTTACTTTGGGGATGATATCTAAATATGACACTTGACGACTTGTATTTATTGTATGCATGCATTTTTTAAAAATTTCTTATTTTGTCATCCGTTCCTACCAGCACAAAATGGCCTAATCCTCCAAAAGGCAGAATGGGTTTTTAACATGTGCACAAAATGTTCTGCAGATGTTTGCTCATGGAACCTCAGTTTATAGTTTCATACAAAGGACATTTGGGGGAGTGGAGACCATAGTGATGACGTTACCTCCAGGGTAAAACCCCTAAAACAGGCACCTCCATGATGGCTTGACCCCAGGCCATTTATTTCTTTTTTATAAATTCTTTTATTTTGAGAATAATGAAATAAGCACTAATGTGCTTTTTTACATCCAGTCCCTGTGTGCATGCTGTCCCACAAATCCTGCCATCCACCCCACCAGCACACGATGGCCCACACTTCTGAAAAGCGGAATGGGTTTTACTGTGCGCAAGATGCTCTGCGTGCATTCCACATGGGACCTCGGTTTATAGTCTCATCTGAAGGACTTTTGGGGGTAGTAGAGTCAGCACTGATGTTAACTCCAGAGGAAAAATCCTCTTGAACAAGAATCAAGCCCCAGTCAGCAGATCACGAATACATCACTCTAACCACCAGGCTATAGTACATTAGTAGTACAAAACCGCATACTCACGGGGACTGGATGTAAAAAAGCACATGAGTGCTTATTCCACTATCCTCAATATAAAAGAATAAATAAATAAATAACAGTAGTATCCCACCCCCCTTTTGTATCAGCTAAGTCTGAACAAAATATGTTATTAAAAGACACAATATCATCAGCATTTCTAAAAGGAAAATTAACTTACTGTCTTTCAATGTGGCCATGCCTCTGACCTGTGTCCTGAAAAATACAAACAGAACAGAATCTAAGCACCATAAATGAAGTTAACTATATTACTAACTACAGTTACTGTCAATGACTGGTACATTAGGCAATCAGAATCACACATGTGTACTACAAGCACAGTTCACCAGTAAACACTAATTTATTTGGGTTTAACACCCTTTTTTGAAGATCTACAAAGATGTTCTCACCACAAAATAACCTGAAATATCAGTGAAAATGCAATCTCTCTGAAAACTAATGATGTAAAATCCTCAGACCAAACAAAAAAAGAGAAAAAAATCCATGTTTTCTTTGTGTTGTACTGTGTGGTGTTGCATTTCTTCTGTGTGTGTGTGTAGGGGGGGGGAAAGGTAACTCAGTGAGTGAGTGAGAGAGAGTATGTGTGTGTCTGTGTGTCTGTGTGGACTGTGGTGTGTCACTGTGCGTACTCTTCTTTAATTTAACGTCTATTCACATTAAGTGATATTAGACAAAAGTGTGTGTGTGTGTGTGTGTGTATTTGCAGGTGCGTGCATGAGTGTGAACGTGTGGGTATGCCTCTGTGTGTGTGTGTGTGTGTGTGCACGCGCGCGCGTGTTTATGCATGTATGTGTATATGTATGTGTGTGAGGTATGTAAGTGTGTGTGTGTGTGGATTTATGTGTATATGCATGTGTGTGTGAGGTATGTACATGTGTGTGTGTGTCTATTTATGTGTATATGCATGTGATTGTAAGTGAGATATGTGTATGTGAGTGTGCGTGTGTGTGCGTTGCGCATGTGTGTGTGCCAGCATGTGTGTGTGCGCATAGACCACTCTATTTTGCTCAAAAGACTAGAATACTCTTTTGGAATAAGAGGTGTTGCCTTGGCATGGTTTACCTCTTATGTCTCTGATAGGTCGCAGAGCGTGCTGATAGAGGGAGTTAAGTCACAACCTGCCCCCCTCCTGTATGGCGTACCTCAAGGTTCTGTTTTGGGTCCCGTATTGTTCACACTATATTCTCAGCCTCTGTCTAATGTGATGACCTTACATGATTGCCAGTTTCATAAATATGCAGATGATACAGAAATTTCGGCAAATGCAACACCTCAAAATTTTTCAGACGCCACGCGCACACTGGCAGATTGCACGCACAGTGTCCTTCAGTGGATGGACAGCAACAAACTCAAATTAAATACAGACAAGACAGAAGTTATGGCAGTTGGTTCACCATCTAGTCTTATGCGGGTGTCGGAGAGTTCTGTGGTCTTGGGTGGCTGTGACATAGCTTTTCAGAGTTCTGTGCGGTATCTGGGTGTTCAGCTAGATCCTACTCTCTCCATGAAAGACCACATTAGTAACGTCTGCAGAGCATGCTTTCTAGAGCTGCGCCGTATTGCACACATTAAGAAATTCTTGCCTCGTGATGCAGTGATCAAGCTTGTTTCAGCGACCGTCTTGTCGCGACTGGACTATTGCAACTCCTGTTTTATCGTCACTCTGAAGGCTCGCTTGCTCCATCTCTGTCAGCTGCCTTGAAATCACGCACCACAACTAGAACCCTGCGGTCTTCGAATGATAACTTGCTTGTTGTACCCCATTACAACCTCAAAACCGCAGGTCGTAGATCTTTTGGTGTTGCTGCGCCCACGATCTGGAACTCTCTGCCACCAGCCGTCAGACATGCTCCCACTTTATCCCAGTTTAAGTCTTCATTGAAGACACATCTCTTTAATGTATTTCTTAGCTAGTTAATATATTGTGCTTGTCTTGACGGTCGCCGTTTGTCACACTGTAGGCTACTTCATGTGCATGCCTGGCTGTTGGTTATGGGTTTTTGTTTGTTTGTTAGTTATGTTATTGCTAGTGCCTTTTCTCTTGAGTGTACTGTTAATTGCCCTGCTAGTGTGTGCCCGGACGCAAGTGTGTGCCTCTACAGTGCGATAGGTATCTCTGGTTAATTTATTTGCGCTTTAGAAATGCTCATTATCATTGTTGTTGTTGTTATTATGTGCTGTGTGTGCATGTGTATAGATGCGCATGGTATGAAAGCGCATTGAGTCATTGCTTTGAGAAATGTGCTATATAAATGCTATTCATTATTATTATTATTATTATTATAGGTACTGTATACCCTACAACAGCTAGGAATCTGTAGGCCTACATAGTTGTGATGTTTAAAAAAAAAAAATCTATAACATCAAACATGTCAAAAACTCAAACAGAATCAAATTTAACTTTAACAGGAACAACAAAAATCGTTTATACAAACCAACCTAATGGACTCTTACTAAAGCCTTTCACTATTTCTAGCATTTTAAGATTATCAAACAAAATGTCTATGTGGGATAAACTAGTAGAGTCAGTATTAGACAACGAAGCCAGCAAATAAGGCTTCAACTGATCGCAATAAAACATAACATGTTGTGGCGTAATCTGATCACCACAAATACACGACACATTTCGACTGAATTTCGTTTTGAGAGCATCAAGCCTTAGTCTGTATATCAGACTTGTCAGCCGTCTATGACACAATTTGTTCTGAGCAGAGATATCTTTGTATTTAGACTTTTTCAGTTTACGTCTTGCACATCCTTTTGAATGATAAGGTTCATTATATAGAGTGCCAAACTGATCCCAACAAGTCTTCTTTAGAAGAAAGCATCCCTCTTGTAAAGACAGGGGAATTTGCATTTTGATGGAACTTGCACTGTGCGTACTCTGTGTTTGTGTGTGTGTGCGAGCATGTGTGTGTGTGAGCATGTGTGTGTGTGTGTGCGTGCGCATGTGAGCGTCCATGCATGCATGCATGTGTGTGCATTTGTGTGTGTGTGCATATGTGAGTGTGTGTGAGTGTGTGAGTGTTTGTGTGTGTGCTTCAGTTTGTGTGTGTGTGTTTGGGTGTTACTGATTTTGTGGTGTGTTTGTGTGTTACTGATTTTGTGGGAAGCTGGAACAAAAAAGCACATTGGGCAAGGGAGGGGGAGGACCTGCAAGTGCAATACTAGTTACCATAATTTTTTATTTTTTTGAGCAACACTGCTCTTCCAGTTGGAGATCAAATTCAACTCAACACTGTGATTCAATATAGAAATGTAATCTTGAGATCAAGTTCAACATCAACACAATGATTCAATATAAAGAAATGTAATGCATCTTCAAGAACTGTTCTCTCTACTCTGCTGCTACTGCAGACCCTGACTAAGTTCTGAGGTCACCCACCGATTCAGGTGTGGCTAGTTGAAGTACTGTTCAAGGAGACATCTTGCCGATACAATGGACATTCATAATGATTAAAGTCCTGAATTCTTTTAATGTCAGCAACATTATCACAAAGATGGTCAAACAATGAATAACTGAGGAAAGGATGGGATCTACAGAAAAACACCGAAGCATTGTAAAGTGCATAAGGAGCATTCGAGCAGACGCCTTGAGCCTTCGTGTCGAGTCTATGGAGACCATCGTCCTCTTCGACCTTTGCAACTTTCACTTCCATTTAGATTTCAAGACACCTATTATGCCAGCACAATAACTGAACTCAATTTTGTGCAACACTATGGAAATGAATACATCTTAACCGATTGACATAAAATTAAATGATTTACTTACAGCTGAGGAGAAAATAGAGCCACGGATCTTGACATGATGGCCTCCATCTTGCCGGTCAATCAGATCGAGGCTAGACTTGACACAAGAACAATCACTCTTTGCACAGTTATGACCCCTGTCGCGGGGAATGCACTTTCGATTTCACATTGTTTTCTTTTCAAGTAAACGTTACGGTTCTAAAGCAATGCCTGATTCATTTGGCTTGTTTATCTGCTCATTTTGCTCGTTTCTTTGTTCATTTAGTTGTTTGTTTTTAGTTTGTTTGTTTTTTTCATTTTTATCAATAACAAACTGATGATTTCCACCATCTACCCAAGTTTTCCTGAATGCCCATCTTGCTCTCGGCCAGTAATCTCGTGGAGGTGTTTTCTGTCCCAGCGTTCAGCGCTCTTAAGCTAGACTGTAAAAGCACGCAGATTGCATACTGGGTTTGTTTTTGTCATCCATACCACCAGCCACCTTTCACAATCATGGCTCTGCCTGGCTTGGTTTGGTTTCTGTTTGTTTGTTTTGTTTTTCCTTCCTCGGCTAGAGCTCCGAGGTTCACCAATGGTGAAATTTATACGTATACGATCGTATCCACCCCCACCCCACACACGCGCGCGTGCGTGCACGCACACACACACACATATACGCACACGCGCGCGCGCACACACACACACACACACACACACACACTGTTTAGGTAGCCGCATTCCAACTTCGGGGATAGTGTCTGAACACGACACCTGTGCATATGCTGGATTTTTTTTCTGTCGTCCGTTCCTACCAGCACACAATGGCCTGCTCTTCCGAAAGGCGGTACGAGTTTTTTACGTATGCCCATAACTTTCTCCGTGCATGCATACATGGGACCTCGGTTTATAGTCTTATCCAAGGACTTTGACATTCAGTTCGATTTTTTTGTCAAACTGAGAAGAAAGGGCGAGGCTGGGAATCAAACCCAGACAGTGTACCTGTCCATTTGGCAGAGATGTCAATGATGATTGGCCAATTTTAGAAAAACAACAAACTCAGTGTCAAGGTGTGTCTAGTCACTGACACGGATTTAAAATTTAAAAAAATTACATGGAACATTTTGATCACCCTATGTGACACGCATTTTTATTCATTTTATTTCATTTTATTCTCTTATATCGAGGATAATGGAATAAGCACTTACGTGCTTTTTTACCTCCAGTCCCCGTGTGTATGCGGTTTTGTAAATTCTGTTCTATCTTCAGCTGACATGAACACCAGTATCTACCTACCTGTCTTACGGGTGATCTCAGACAAGCACCTCGAAGAACCTAACTTCATCACCTGGAAAGGATACAGAGTCAGAGAGAAGAGGTGGGGATGGGGGTGGGGAGAATAAAAGAAGATAGCTCTGGCTCCTGAATACATCCTGCAAGTTGACCTCTCTCCCTGATTTATATCATGATCGTTAGGGCACTGCATTGATATTTTCAGACTCTGTGTCTTCAGCAAAATCAACCTGGCGGAGTCATTTCTCTCCAGATCACAGATTGCATGCCTGGTTCATCGGCCATAGGTGACTGTTCTTCTTTGAGAGATGGGTGGGTGGGTTGTCAACACGTTTACAATCATGTTAGGAGTGTGCTGCATGCAAGACTGAGACTTTAAAGTCTCACCCTACAAACATGATCAATGGGGAGTGTGGGTGTGTGCCTGTTGGTGAGTGGTTAAACCACACAGTGCGAAAGAGGAAGGAGTTGGACGAGGGGTAGGAGGCGTTTGCTTTTCGTTCTGGATGCAGCCAGAAACGACACAAACTGCTTCTCAACTCTGGCCATAGAAGGGAGAGAACAGGAACGCTCAATACACAGTGTGTACTTCTGTTGTCTTTCATGACAACATCAGAGAATGGACCAGGATGAATGACTCGGCGCTACTGCGCAGAGCCGAGGACCGAGATGGATGGAGGAGGCTTGCCACGGCATCGTCTTTCGTGTCTCCTCCACGACCGCCAAGGTCACGGGACTGATGATGATGACTTCTGCTGTCATCGGCCACTTCTGCAGTAGCACGTTTTCATCTAGTACGGCTTACTTGACTTGTCCCGTAACTCCTTGAGGAGTCAGTGGAACAGCACAATAAGTTTTCAAACAGCGTGTTTTGGGCAAGTTTCTGCTTTTTTAACATCTTCCTGGAACGTTCAGAGGGCAACAATTGTCGTCTGATGCCAGACCCAGCACATCCGGCTTCAGCGTGGGTGAGACTTGTTATCTTTCAAGACTTCTGTCTGAAATAATAGCAGGAAAATAGACCCAAAAAGAAGGCAGAAAATATATTTGTTTTCAAAGATGGTGATAGGAAGAAAAGGAACAAGGCAGAAACAAAGACAGGGGTAGAAAAGAGGGAATTCCTAGCACAGGTTTTCCCGAAGACGAGGATTTTATACTGACAGGCCCCTGGCATCTCCAATGGGAGGGGCAAGTTTAATTAATCTGATGGGACATATCTTTCTCTAGGACCCCTATATTGGAGCACACAGTTACACTTTTTTTGCAGCATTGCACCTATCCCTCTGTCTTAAAGTGGACTGTCTAAGGTATGATGGCCATGTTCTCACTCACTCACTCATCCCTTGGTCGGGACGACCGTTGGGGTACCCGCATGGACGCTGCAAGTGGACCGCCAAATGGTTATGTCCTGGGCTGCTTTCAGGAGATTTGGTACAGTGAGGCCGGTCCACTCCTTGAGATTGGATATCCAGCTTTTGCGTGGTCGTCCCTGCCTCCTTGCTCCTTCCACCATTCCCTGCAGGACTGTCTTTGACAGGCTGTTATGCCTTGTTGTGTGGCCAAACCATTTCAATTTCCTCCGTTTGACTGTATCTAGCAATCTAGAACGTCGCATTCAAGCCTTTGAGATGAAGTGCCTCAGGCGGATCCTGAACATCACCTACAGAGACTGTAAAACCAACGACTACGTCTGGCAGCAGATCGAGGCACTGGCTGGCCATGTTCTAGTGGCACTGCACCGAGTCTCCAGAGAGCGTCTTAACAAAAGTTCAGGATAAAAGACATCCCCATAGACGGAATGCGGCTACCTTCAAGGTGGGCAAAAACGGTCTTGTACACAAAATCTCACCATCGGTGAACCTTGGAGCTATAGCCCAGGAATAGAAAATAAAAGGATAAAAGACATACAAGAAATGTGGAAAGCAAAATTCAGAAAATAAACTTGAGAGAACAAAAGGGAATGATACAGGCAGGACAAATCCTAATCACTTAAGGCAATTTCATCTGCCCTGTAGTTTATTGTTGCAAGTAGAAGCCCAAAACGGAACTTATTTCAGACTTTTCAATGCCCCAGTATGGGCTTGCAAGCCATAATTCCATCATTGAATCTTTTTAACAGCTTCCTAAACACACACCTGGTTCAAGTGTTAGTCATGACTGCACGCGCGCGCACACACACACACACAAAAGATGCCACACCACACACACAAGATGACACACACACAAGACGACACACACACACAAGACGACACACACACACAAGACCACACACACACACACACGACCACACACACACACTTACAGAGGAAACACAGTGACAGGCAGACACAGAAAGATGGGCAGACTGAAACACGCACAGACAAACACACACAAAATGCCACAACACACCACATCGCTGGTATATGTTTTAATGAAAAAATAGACAGCCTTGAAAAATATGGAGCTAGGTATAAAGATGTTTCTTGTGAAATAAATGTTGCCTTAATTCTGCATGAGGGATACAAATTGCTATAAAACGCTTGCTGGAAGCATTTCAGAAAGAACATAAATGAGTCTAGCAATATATGTACAAGCAATGTGATTGATTTTCAAAATGCTTTCATTTCTAACAAAGTCTGTGGTTGGTATAATCGCAGAAATATGTTATCCCTCATGTACAGGTTTAAGCTAAATGCTTTCAGGTCAAAATATGTGAAAGATGTAAACTGCATTTGTGGGGAGAAGATAACAAAAAGTCATGTTATTTTTTATTGTGGACATTTAAAAGCATTTTTACCTGCTGTACCAAGTTTGTCACTGGATCAGATTTTGTCTGAACCATCGTTACTGTTGGACATTGTGTTAGGGTTGATAAGAAGTCCGATTACTCAGTTTTTGTAGTATGTTAAAGTTGGTTTTTATTCAGTACTGTTATCTAACATTTTTCAATTATTGTTTGCTTTTTTCTTGTTAGATTTTTTGCCGTCTAAAATCACTAAATGTGAATAGACGTTTCTTCTTCGTCGAACGCTCAGGCAGCAACTATTGTCTGTTATAAATATGAGCGAAAATGCGTCACGCTGCCGTTAAGCGCCTGACAAGTCAGGCCCAGCGCATCCGACTTCGGCACAAGAGAGAATAGTTACCTTTAAGTTCTTTCTGGAAAAAAGGCAGGAGAATGGACCAAGAAGGCAGAAAATAGACAAGAAGGAGGTGACAGGAAGAAAAGGAACAAGGCAGAAACAAAGAGAGTGATAGAACAGAGGAAATTTCTAGCACAGAATTTCCAGAATGTGGGGATGCTATTTATACTGATAGGCCCCGGGGAATTGAATAGACGTTAAACTGAAGATATCACACACTGCACCACAATACACACACCACACCAGAACACACACTGCACTACAACACACACCGCACCACAATACACACACCACACCAGAACACACACACTGCACTACAACACACACCGCACTATAACACACACACACCGCAACACAACACACACCCCTCACTACAACACACACCACACACACCACACACACACCGCACCACAACACACTCCCCGCACCACAACACACAACTGCCTACAACACACACTGCACTCAACAACACACCACTACCCCGCGCTACAACACACACACCCCCACACACACAGTGTACACATTGCTCCAAACACACCGCACTACAACACACACACCGCACCACACACACTGCACTACAACACTCCCCCCCCCCCCCACACACACAATAATAATAATAATAATGTATGGAATTTATATAGCGATGAATCTTGTAAAGCAACAAATCAAAGCGCTCAGTTGTTTTTTTTATATTGAGGATAATGGAATAAGCACTCATGTGCTTTTTTACATCCAGTCCCCGTGTGTATGTGGTTTTGTAAATTTTGTCATATGTTCCCACCGGCACACAATGGCCTACTCTTTCAGAAAGCGGAACAGGATTTAACATGTGCGCAAGATGTTCTGCATGTGTTTGCACACGGGGCCTCGGTTTATAGTCTCATCCGAAGGACTTTGACATTCAGTTTGATTGCTTTGCCAAATTGGGAAGAAAGGGCGAGGCTGGAAATCGAACCCAGAACCTCACGGTTTACTTGTTGGCAGGCAAATGTCTTAACCATCCTGCCACCTTCCTTCCACATAGCAACACACACACACACACAGGACACCAAATGCAATGTTTGTTTGTCAGTCATGTTTATTCAGTTTAAAAATAAAATTATGCAGCCATAGACATTCATGTTGGCAACCAAAAAAATGTCTTCAAAAACAAAGCAAGTTGCATAAAATAAGTAGGAAAAAGAGAAGACAAAAAATGACCAACTAAATGAATCACAGAAAAAAACACAAAAAACCCAAATGTTACCCCACAACTTGTAGCAGGTGTGCACACATTCATTTCCCTGTGTGGATATCAATTAAACCACACAGTATCTTCAAAGCAAAGCAAATAGTGCTGTCTTTAACACACAAACAAAAAGATGAGGTTGGGGGGGGGGAAGCAAAACAATGATAAGCACATTGTTTGGATGTCCTAAAGTTAGAAATTTATTTATAAAAAAAAAAATTTTTAAGAAAATAAAAAGCCAAATTCTCAAGTAAAGATACTGATTTACATATTTCTTATTACACCATTATCATGACTGTTAGTATAGTATATATGCATAAATATATATAAATTTTAAAAATTATTTTTATTTCTGAAAGAGTTATCTGTAGCAAATAGCACACATGGCTTCTTGGGTAGTGAAAGAATAAGGAAACAGGAAAAAATGATTCACACAGAAAATCCAAAACTACAAAACCTATTCAGTTTGAATTCACCATTGCCTTCTTCAACTTACATTGATATTTCTCCTTCCTTGAAAAGTTTGCACGCACACGCAGGTTAGTGTTATCTACATCTTCTTCCCACCCATGGCATCATTCATCAACAAAACTGGGTGGTGGCACTGAGTTCACTGTTCTGTTCCATTCCAACACAGTCAAATCATAAGCAAACAGAACCTCTGGAAGCATGGTTGTTATGCGCGAGTATTTCAGAAAACAACAAATACGGTGATTTAAAAAAGTCAAATGAAACAAATCAACATTTATTGTTACTGTGTTGGTATTTTGTTGTTTGTCACGGTCTCAATACAGCAAACTTTGCATTTAACACACAAACACAAAACCCACCCCAATGTTCACTGTTAGTTAATGTGTATCTTTTCAAGTAGATTTCATTCCTCGCCATCTCTGAACACTGGCGTTTTTAACAATGTGTATTCACGGGTTGGGGAATAACTGATCACAGATTTGCCAAAAGGAAATTCAGAAGCTGGACCATAAGTAAACTGCTGCACACTGTTTTGATATCATCTGATACATAGAAAGAAAAAGTTGCAGTGCACAACAGAAATGTACCACTAAGCCAAGTGTACATCTCTATACATCCCCGAAGCAGGAATGCAGCTACCTACTTCACGGTGGGGGTGGGGGGTGGGGAGATGGTCGCATATGCAAAATCTCACTACTGGTAATCCTCAGCGCTCTAGCCAAGGAACGAAGACATGAAAGGCCCTCCCTCCCACACACTCCCAGACCACCCCCCTCCCACAAGCTTCAACCGTGATGACTATCCTGTCCTCTTTTTTGAAGTGTTCTGCTTCTGAAGTATTGGGTTCTAAACATGACAGACCACAAAACACAAAAAACCCCACCCCAAAGAAAAGCCCCAACCAAATCAAAACACCTTTATTCTGTCACAGCAATCAACATACAAATACAGATGACACAGCACTTCACAAGCTCGGCGCTAGGAAATGAGTAGGCCACTAAAAACAAAAAATGATAGAATACACATAAAAAGAAAAGGAAACCAACCAAACTAGCTGAAGTACTGACAGACACAGTCTATCTAAACACTGCACCACTTGGCAGCAATAACAACAAGACACGGACAAAGCTGAAACAACATTGTCAATATCCCTATAGTATAATACATATACTGCATGAATCCACCCATGGCTAGCATCAAAATGATCCAGACTGTCAATGTTTACATCTTGTCATCAAAATGATAGAGACTGTCAATGTTAACACCTTTGCCATGAAGCAGATCCAGGAATGTTGACAGTTGTATGTTCTCAAAAGAAACAAAAACAACAACAATATGAACAGACAAGAAATGATATTTCTACACTGACACAAAGTACACACACAAAGGCATGATCCTCTAGGGTGATGACAACTCTTGCATGTACGGTGACTGCCAAAGGTCTCCACAGACTGAACGAAGCTGTTCAGGTTCAGGCTGTCTGCTTCAACCGATCCCCAGTCAACACCACCCCTCAAGAAACACTTTCCACAGCTGAAGTTGAACAGAAAAAATTAATACGAGCCAGGATTCCAGCACTGCCGAACACATACTGATGCCAAGTCTTCAATTAAAAAAACCAAACCCCACCTTTACCACACGCCAACAAAATCCATTATTAAGTCCAAAAGCTTTTGGGCCCTATTCAACAAAAAGACTTTAGCCTACTTTTGAATGCACAAATTTGAATGACCATTTCTTTTTTGTGTGTGTGATACAATATGATTATACATAACACAGACATGAATCATAATGTTGCATAAATTGTATAGAAATGGAGAGAAAGAGAGCTTATTTAGCAAAAAATTGTGTAATTCTTGGACTCCAACATACATACATATATATATTCATATGCAAGGAATACAATACACAAAAATGCTCCTACAGAAACAAGGTATCACTCTGACTTCAGTACACACATTCCCTGGGAGGAAGCTGTATTTGACCAGTCGAATCTGTAGAGAACATGAAATGAATGGCTACGCCGCACCAGCAGTGGTGATGAAGGAACCTGGTGTTTCAACCAGGGGCATGCGCACTTTGAATGACAATGTGCTGACAGGTCCGCAGAGATCATGATGCTAAAAAAACAACAACCCCCCACCCCTCCCCCAAATCAAACCAAACACCAAATCCTGTATGGACAATGAAATCGGTGCAATTCAAAATGAGCAAGCCACAGGCATTCACTCCTCACACACACACTTGTGGACATTTTTTCTCCCTCCTCTTTTTCTCCAAAACTCTCAGTCCTAAGCAGACGTCTACCTTGCAAAAGACTTGCAATGCAACAAACCATGGTACATGTTCCGACATTCCGGGGCGTTCACCAAATCACTCAGTCTTTTCTTTTAAGCATTTTTTCTTGATATATATTACATATCGCATGAGTATACAAAATACAAAAATATAACCTGGTAATAATTCTCAGTAAGAAATTGAGTACATCTTCCAAGCTAAGGTTAGTGCACTGGTTCAGAGTTGTACTACAGGAGCGTGTCTGACTGGCAATGCTGGCGTTGTGTTGAACGGCTCTGAAGGAAATCTGTGTCTTCCCTGACTGCTGCAGAGGGATGGGCTCTGCCAGGGTCGCCTGGCCCACCACACACTGCCCCCACACTTCACTGCAGTACCCCTGCGACTCCTGGAGGAGTCAAGGGGAAGTCAGTCAGCAAGAAAGAATCACAACTACTGCACAAACTTCTACATCAGCTGACTATTTCTTACCAACTGATTCTAATGCTATACTTCCATAGAAAACAAAATAATAATAATAATAATAATAAGGAAAAAGAGCTATGACCTTCATCCTTTCTTGTATTCAGTGCCAAGGACAATACTCATCTTTCATCTGTGGAACTTGAGGAACATTGAACCGTCATGTTAAAAGGAGGAAAAACCAGCCAAGTTTCTTCAGTTTTCAACCCCTTGCCTGTCTCTGCTAAACTTGCTCATCAGCCAACACACCTTCCACAATGGGTCTGTCAAGCCTGTTCATCACTGCTCTATCTAACCTTATAAAAAAAATTTAAAAAGCCAAAAAAACTCTACCACCTGTGTGTTGCTGCATATTTCAGAAATATTAATCTACAAGCTGGTTTCCATTTTGGGAGGTTTTGGGTTTTTTCTAATCTGAAGTCCGAACTTGAATTCTGGACCTATGAAATGAAGGATTAACATCAAGGAAAGCACTGTATACGGGTCACCTGACTGCAAACAAGTGTGACCTACAGTCATGTGGGGTTAGAGAGCTGAGCGGATCAGGTACAGCTGCTACGTGGTGTGGTGAAGCCTCCGATGCCACATAAACTGTGTTCCTGCAAGGTCGTGTGGCCATCGCCACTGGGGGTTTCACTTACTCTACTGCAGGGAGAGAAAGCTCACTCCTCCCGCCACCATGTACTACACTCAGTTTGGAACAGTTCCTTTTCTTCTATAATCTACTGATATCTGTTTTGAATTGCAGGATCCTTCACATGCACAACTATCTTCATGTGAGAATACATGAGGGGAGTAAGGCACGGGCCATTAATAATAATAATTAATATATGGAATTTATATAGCGCTGAATCTTGTAAAAAAACAAACAAATCGAAGCGCCATTCTGCTGTTAAGATTTACAGGCCCCAGGGACTCAAACCATCAACACCACAATTTAAAGGGTTAAATATCAAATGGTTTGTCAACTGGACTACTGGGCACTTCTTTATTTAAACTACTGGTCCACTCTGAGCTCTTTTACAAGTTTGATTGAGAACAACAACAAAAACAAAAGTAGAAAGCTGATAAAACAGAGAGCATCTCATAAGCCCAGACTACAGCTCTGATCTGACTGGGGTAGTTTTGGCATCGACAGTGGATCTGACATGGTATAAACTATCAACCTGACGTCAGTGTATGTCTATCTATACAACACTCAAAGCAAACTTTACTTGTCAGATGCATACAATGTGGGAGTGGCATGAAAATGTCGGACCTCATACAGCCAAATGACTGTCTTGAACAACTCGGGAGGACAATCTAAACATTCTTTTTATTGTTGTACAAAAATCAACATTGTGAATGCCTGTAAGAGTTGATAAAATCAAATTCCCTCCTTTCAAATTCAATGCCTTCATAGCACCAGCAAACTTAAATCTTACCATCGCTGAATCAAGTCACACACACTTGATTGTTTTTGCCAAAGTCAGTGTTTTTGCCAAAGTTAGTTGTATTAATTGTTTTTGCCAAAGTCAGTTGCACTGATAGTCTGTATGACTGAAAAAAACTTTTTTTCCATCTTTTTCATGATCCTCCTCAATTTGTATGATGAAGCAGTGTGTGTGTGTGTCATAAAACAGACGTTGTTGTGTTGCTTTATGCAGCACACACCTGACATGTTCAATCCCACGAGCATAAAACACAATTCTTGACAATATCGAAGATGAGCCAAAGGATGAAAGATCACGATCATTTTCCTACCAACTTCTACTGAAATTTAATATCAACCAAGTCTAACAATACCCTATTATTTAGCTAAGATACACAAACACACACATCATTCTCATGACTGCTCCAAGCAGACTCTATCTAGATGCAGATGTGGGAGGTTTCAATGAAGAAGAAGAAGATGATGATGATGATGAATGATGAAGATATGATGATGAAAGCAGATCTGTGGTGACGTTTGTCATCCTGCCCAGCCCAGTCAGTCCAACCCAGCAGAGCAGGAGACAGGAGAGGAATGGTGTAGAGACATCACAGCCGGCTTCTGCCCTCAGTCCAGCATGTCCTGCAGCACACACAGACACACACACACAGACACACACACACACACACACAGACACACACACACAGACACACACACACACACACAGACACACACACACAGACCACACACACAAACACAGACACACACACACACACAAACACACACACACACACCCCCAATAAGCCGGGGTCATTAGCCAGCATCCCCTAAGTTACAATATGGTTCCCTTCAGGAGTAAAAACAGTCGCGTTTCCACAATCTCACCACTGGTGAACCTTGGACTGCTAACTGAAAAACAAACAGGAGCACACACACACACACACACAAAACAAAACAAAATCAGCCACTCACAGAGCCCTTTACAAACTGACATGATGGACGCTGTAGCCAAGTGGTTAGAATGACTGTTCTTCCTTGGGTCTTTGAAGCTGTGGGTTTGAATCTTGGCAGAGGTGTCTGGTGAATTAAGGTCTGTGGGGATTTTTACCATTTCTCAGGTCAACTTAAAGTGCAGACCTGCCAGTGCCTTGATTCCACTTGTGTATGTATACACAGGCAGAAGATCAAATAAAATGCATGTCAAAGATCCTGCAATTCATGTCAGCGTTTGGTAGGTTACAGAAACACAAACGTACCCAGCATGCATCTTGTAAAAAAAGAAAAAAAGAACTCTGAAGTTGAAATATGTTGGCTGAGGTCCGCAGGCAGAAATATCTAACATTGTCAATATAACCCCCCCCCCCCCTCCCAAAACCCCATCACATGACAAAGTACCTTACAAAACCATGCCATGCTGAGGATGCCAGCCACTCTGCTTAATTCATCATCCCCAGGTGACAAAAAAAACTTGATAAAGGATAATGAACGCCTCAATGTACAATCACTAAAACTGTAAGTGGACTCACTCTCACTATCATGAGTACACTCATCTGCTGAAAAGTTTGTCTGATACTCAGCATCCAGCAAGTGTCACACATCAATATCACTGTCAGTTTCTGGTGACACATCCACTGAAAGATTGTTGCCTTCCTTATCAATATTATTATTATTATTATTATGTACAAAATCATCTGCAGTGCTTGCAAAGTAGTGTACATGTTCCATGAAGTGGTTGGCTGACTGACCGTTAAGCACCAGGGTTGAAAATTCATCTTACCATGAGGCGCGCGGGTTACACGTGCAAACTTTGCCAGTCACAGACAAGCCATAAGGAATACAATGATGACATTCGCTGTGACAACAGTGGGATGCCATTCCTAACTTACAATAGCTAATACCTTATTGTAACTGTGTGAAAGCATATTTTTACTTTTAGAACAGATAAGAACTTCATAAAACAAGGATGTCAGCAGACATCCTATGGGCAACACACTGGTTAAACAATGCAATGCAATGCAATACAGTACAATGTAACAAAACACAATGCACTACAACACAACACAGCACAACACAATAAGGTATAACTGCATTTCCCTGTCACAGAGCACTTACATCATCAGAATCGTCATGGTAACCCTTGAACTTTGGATGACCTTTCTGGATGTGTCCATTCTGGTGAGGGTTAGCTGGCAGCTCCTGTGAACAAGGTGTCTCTTTAGTAATGAGCTAAGTCATCTTCATTAACAATTAACTGAGTGTGATTCATTCTGTAAAACACACTTCCACATCATACACATATATACACATGCCAGCAAACATATACACACAGACACACATTAATGCATGTATATGTACAGATTTCCCTCCATGCTTTCTCTCTCTCTCTCTCTCTCTGTCTGTCACACACACACAAGCCAAAAACAACAACAACAAACGAACCAAACGCTAAATTAAACACAGACATACAGTATCCCTTTATACACAACACGTCAACATTTAAGGTGGATTTAAAGAAAAATACACATGAATAAAGACCAAACATAACAGACTGTTTTTAAAAAACACAGATAAAAGGTAAGAACTACAAAACAAAAGAGCAGCAGAAGGAAAGAAAGAGCAGAAAGAGAGAAAGAATAAACTGACCTCTTCATCCGAAATCTCCCCAAATACGGGCTGAGAGCCAGTCAGCGTTCGTTCAATTTCTTCATCAAAGTCTTTGTCCTCAGTCTGGTTCAGCATGGAGTAGCGGTATACCACTTTGCTGCAACATTGCCACATTCTTCTGTCAGTATACCAACTAGGTACATGATTACATACTTGGTGTACCATCACTGGATTACAATTCTCTGTCAGTATACTAACTACAAACAGGATCATGTATTCAGTGTATGTTTTCCACATTGCTCTGTCACTATACCAATTACAAACAGGATCATGTATTCAGTGTACCATTACTCTATCCCATTCCTCTGTCAGTATACCAATTAAAAACCAGATCATGTATTCAACACACCTCTGTCAGTATACCAATAAGATCACCATCCACTTTACCATGAACTCTTCCACAATTTCCTGTCAGCATACCAACTACAACCAGTGATCCCTGATGCAACGTTAGCCCACATTACTGGTGTCGGCCTACTCATCAGCAAACAGAGATCACTTCATTTACTGGCACTAACAAATAAACAACTTTCATTTCACGTCATTTTGTTGCAGCACACAGGGGACTTACTGTCTGCGCAGCAGGATCATCTTGTAGCCAAAGTAGGTCAGGCCGGCCACCACGATGAGGATGACGAAGAAGACCAGGGCAATCACCAACAGCTTGTGACTCTCCTTCTCCGGCTTCTGAACACATCAAAGACAACAACAACAACGATAAGATAATGATAATAATGAAGATAATGATGATACTAATCATAATAATAATCATCATCACAATGATGATGACGATGATGATAGCAATAATAATAGCAGCCTGTACGCAAAGCCACAGCCATTTTGGCTGATCCTTCCCATGCTTTGTTTCCAGAATTTCAAATGTTGCCTTCGGAACGCCGTTTTCAGTGTCCCATCAGCAAAACTAACAGAAAAAGAAATTCTTTTGTGCCAGTAAGCATTTGAATTCTGAATTCACAATGATGTTGACTACCTAGTTTTTACATTTCTCTGAATTACTTGCCTGATTGTCATTGTTACGAGTGTAGTCAATACATAATTATGTGTGTGTGTGGTGGTGGGTGCGTGGGTGTGTGAAATAAGTCTGTCTTCTAGTCAACGGTCTTAAAACATTGAATTCATATATTGGTGTATGGTGTGGGTGTGCGTGGGCGTGTTCGCACACACACGTACGTGCGTGTGTACGTGCTGCGTATATGCGTGCGTAAAAATAAGTTTTTATGTCTTCTAGTCAATGGGTTTAAAATTGTGTTCACAATTGATGTGTGTGCGTGCGTGCGGGTGTTTGCGTGTGTGTGCGCATGCGCACGTGTGTGTTGGTGTGTGTGTTCGTGACATTTTATTTGAAAACCAATATGAAATATAGCTTTTGTGTCTTTGATATATTTGATGTGTATCAATCTGCCTGTCAGTATTGTAATTGCCCTTCATGGGATGATTAAAGTGTTTTTGACTTGACTTGACTTGACTTAATAATAATATAATAATAATAATAATAGAGGTACAAGCTGGATGCATGGCCACTTTGATATTATGATGCGTATCAATGTGCATGTCAGTACTGTAATTGCTCTTCATGGGATGATTAAAGTGTTTTTGACTTGACTTGACTTGATTCCTGACATTGCTCCCAATAAGACTGGAATGGCTTAAAACGGAGCAGCCATTGTCTTCCGAGGCAGGAGGAGCCTACTGTTACTAGGAGCCTAGCAGTAGTAGTAGTAGTAGTAGTAGCAGCAGTAGTAGTAGTTGTAGTACTAGTAGTAGAAAGTGGCTGCAGCAATGGTAGTTGTAGCAGCAGCAGCAATATGTAGTTGTAGCAGCAGCAGCAGTAGGAGCTGCAGCAGCAGTAGTAGTTAAGTAGTAGGAGTAGCAGTTGTTGTAGAGGTACCAGTACTAATAGAAGCAGTA
This sequence comes from Rapana venosa, assembly GCA_028751875.1. Taxonomy (NCBI): domain Eukaryota; kingdom Metazoa; phylum Mollusca; class Gastropoda; order Neogastropoda; family Muricidae; genus Rapana; species Rapana venosa. Next base: position 6,341,164 of record CM054146.1, read on the forward strand.
GTAGAAGTAGCAGTAAAAATTACAGTAACAACAAAACAATGACAACAATACCACTGATGATATATATGACACACACAGCACACACAAAAAACACCCCACCCCCACTCAACAACAAAGATGGTTGCGATTTTGTTTTACATCCCAGCAAAGATTTCCAAGACTCTGACAAGGAGGCCTACTGTCTAGAGGAAGCATTGAGAGGATAGCCAGGGGAGGAAGCAGCCAGATGACCTGGGGGAAGAGGAGGAGGAGGAGGGACAGTCTCAGGACCAGTGTGGAGTGTCGCTTCTACAAACGAGGATGGTGGGAGGCAGGCACAGGGGGGGTGTGAGGACCAAGTTATCAATCAAGTTAAATCTGCCGTGACTTTAAGTGGTACACATTTTAAAAAATAAAATAAAATAAAAAAAATAAAAAGTCAAGTCAAATACACTTTTATCATCCCATTGAAGGGCACTTACAGGCACACTGACAGAAATCGTGATCTCAAAAAGACACAAGAAGAGATGATAGAGAGACAGAGAAAGAAAGAGAGAGAGAGAGAGAGAGAGAGAGAGAGAGAGAGAGAGAGAGAGAGAGAGAGAGAGAGAGAGAGAAAGAGAAAGGGATGGAGGGAGAGAGGGAGAAAGACAATGACAATGACAAATTCTTTTATTTCGAGGATAATGAATAAGCACACATGTGCTTTTTTATATCCAGTCCCCGCCCGTTAGGGATACATGTTAATAATAATAACCCAATACTTATACAGTCTCACAATAAAAACAAGGGGAAATAACCCTTTTCAAAACAGCTCCCCCCCCCCCCCACCCAAAGCAAGCAAATAAAAGAAAACTCTAAAAATACCCCCCCACCTCCCAAAAAAACCCTAACCAAAACAAACAAACAAACAAAAGAGAAAGAAAAACCAAACCAACAGAAGAAGATAAAAAAGAGAAAAACAGACAAACAACAACAACAAGAACAACAAGAGAGCCAAGAAAAATAACACAACCAAACTTAATAAGTCATAAAGATAAACATCTACACATTGTCAAATGGTACACATACTTGTTACACATAACTATAAGATATTGAAATAGGGCACTCATTAAAACTTAAGTACAGAGGCAAGTCCAATAAAGTATTGAAAATATAAAATACGAATCCTTCCTCGGGATACACTATAACTATAAGCAAGACGATAAAAGGTGAGAGAGAGACAGAGACAGAGAGTGTGTGTGTGTGTGTTTCAGAGATAATATCCAATATATAATTCCCAAAACAGTATGCGATCCCATCAACACTCATTTTAGATTATATTCGTTTCAAATTATATGTCATGATAATGAAATAAATCTAATACCCATATATCCACACAATAAAAACAAGAAATAAAACAAAGAAGAAATCTAAACCTATACAGTCATTGAGGGAGAGAATATGAGTGAGTGAGTGAGTGAGTGCGTGTGTGAATGTGTGTGTGTGTGTGTGTGTGTGTGTGTGTGAGCATGTGTGTGTGTGTGTGTGTGGTGGGGGGGGGGGGGGGGTGTTTCAGGGATAATACTAAATATGTAATACTCACATAGCACACGATCAACACAAACACTTTTTAATTATACTCATACAAATTGAATGTCATGATAATAAAATAAGTGCAATGCCCATACACTCACATAATAAAGAAGGGGAAAAAAGCCAATAAAGTCATAAAAAGAACATCTACACATTGTAAGTAATAGAAACAAATTCTTCTTTTTGTTCAGGATAATGAATAAGTACTCATGTGCTTTTTTACATCCAGTCCCCGCCATTGGGGTCACATTTGAAAATGCACTCAGTACTCATATTTTCAAACAGTAGAAGCAAAGAGAAAAAACTTTTTTTTGTTTAAAAAGAAAAAGAGAGAAAAAGAAAAAACAAACAAACAAACAACCCCGGACGAGCAAAAGACAAAATAGAGAGAGAGAGGTAGAGAAAGAGAGAGAGAGAGAGGGAGAGAGAGAGAGAGAGAGAGAGAGAGAGAGAGAGAGAGAGAGGGAGAGAGAGAGAGAGGGGGAGAGAGAGAGGGGAGGAGTGGGGGGGGGGGGGGGGGGGGGGGGTCAGACCTTGGTCATTTGAGGCTGCACATGGCCGGAGCAGACTTCAGTCAGGTTGATGAACTTGGTACTGGGCCTGAACCCTTCCTGTTCGCTGCACACGTCACCTGGCAGCTTGCGGTACCTGGCAGGTGAAAGGTAACGAGTACACATAAATACATAGATAAATAATAATAATAATAATAATGTATGGAATTTATATAGCGCTGAATCTTGTAAAGCAACAAATCAAAGCGCTCAGATTTTATTTCATACCACTTTAAGTCACGGCAGATTTCTCTCCGTGAAATTCGGGCTGCTCTCCCCAGGGAGAGCGGGAGAACGCGTCGCCACTTAGCGCTGCGCCACCCTTTCACCCTTTTTTTTTTTTTTTTTTTTTTTTTTTTTTTCTGCAGCTGTATTTGTTTCTCTATCAGAGTGGCTTTTTTCTAAGAATTTTGCCAGGGACAACTCTCTTGTTGCCGTGGTTTTTTTTACGTGCGCTAAATAATTACGTGTAACACACGGGACCTCGGTTTATCGTCTCATCCGAAAGACTAGCGCCCAGACCACCACTCATGGTCTAATGGATGGGGGAAAAATTTCCGGTCCAAACGGGGTACGAACCGCCGCACACTTCAGACCCGGACTTTTCGCTTTCTAGACAGGCGCGTTACCTCTAGACCATCGATCCACATGAATACATGAATAAAGAGAGAGAGAGAGAGAGAGAGAGAGAGACAGACAGACAGACACAGAGAGAGAGACAGACAGTGAGAGACAATGACAATGAAAGACAGAGAGAGACAGACAGAGACAGAGAGGAAGAAAGACAGACAGACAGAGATAAATGAATGAATAAAAACAGATAAATTGAACGAGTAAATAAATAAATAAAAATGTAAAGAAGTCCGACCATGTGCATTGGTCCAAACATCATGGTCTCTTTGAGTGTGTGTAAGTGTACACAAACACGCACGCACGTGCACACACACATCCATGCCAACACCAAATAAATAAAAAATTAGTTACAAACTTTGAAAAAACAAACAAAACCTCCCCATACGGAATCAAAATGCTGTGGGATGCTTTTTTTCCCCGCAGTTAAGAATACCCCATTTTCCACATGAAGAATAGTCCCAGGTCTGCATCAACAGCAATGGATATTTCTTCAGGCTTCTCTGTAACCCTGAAATGTCCATAAAGGAAAGAAAATAAGAGCATACCCTTCACTGATGACCTTGGCCTCATGTCCTCGCAGACAGATGTCGATTTCCGGACCGCTGTAATTGGGCTGCTTGACGCACTTTTCTTGTTCGTTTGGTCTGTAGTAGCCAAAGTCACTGAAAACAACCGCAGAGTTTTGTCGTTACAACACACAGCCTTCAATCATCTGGAAGTGAGTATGTATCATATGTGTGGATGTGAGCACATACTTGTTATTAAGAGTCAGTTGTTGTCAAAAAAGCTCTCTAAAAAGTCTCTTTTTTTTTAATCATAAGAGCAAGGGTATGGACGTAAATTATTTTTTCCTTGTCTGATATGAACCGGCTGTCCTGTGAATTGCTCAGAATGTGTTCATTTTCATCATGACGCAGTCCACCACCTTCCATCATTTACAGCTTTCATTTACACAGGCTACCATTTCTCAAAAGTCACAGAAGACGCCAACAGACAAAATTTGTACCTAACATTTCAGTATGAACAGTTTTGTGTGGGAGTCCTTCTGAAGTGACAACGCTGAAAGGCAAGAGAAGACATGACACAGCTGAAAGGAAAGAGAAGACAAAGGTGAAAGGAAAGAGAGGACACAACAAAGCTGAAAGGAAAGAGAAGAACGACAAAGGTGAAAGGGGAAAGAGGACATGACACAGCTGAAAGGAAAAAGACAAGTGAAGGAAAGACTGGCACGTGAGGAAAGAAGACAAGTGAAGGAAAGACAAACAAGCTGAAAGGAAAGAGAAGACAAAGGTGAAAGGAAAGAGAAGACAAGGAAAAAAGAGACAAAGGAAAGGAAAGAGGCAAAGGAGAAAGGGGAAAGAGGACAGTGACAAAGGTGAAAGGAAAGAAAGACAACAGGTGAAAGGAAAGAGGGACAAGGTGAAAGGAAAGAGAGGACAAAGGTGAAAGGAAAGAGAGGACAAAGGAGAAAGGAAGAGAAGACAAAGGTGAAAGGACAAAGGTGAAAGGAGAAGAAAGAGGGACAGACAAGTGAAAGGAAAGAAGACAAAGGTGAAAGGGAAAAGAAGGGACAAAGGTGAAAGGAAAGAGAGACAAAGGTGAAGGAAAGAGAAGACAAAGGTGAAAGGAAAGAGGGGACAAAGGGAAAGGAAAGAGGGACAAAGGTGAAAGGAAAGAGAGGACAAAGGTGAAAGGAAAGAGGGACAAAGGTGAAAGGAAAGAGAGAGACAAAGGTGAAAGGAAAGAGAAGACAAAGGTGAAAGGAAAGAGGGGACAAAGGTGAAAGGAAAGAGGGGACAAAGGTGAAAGGAAAGAGGGGACAAAGGTGAAAGGAAAGAGAAGACAAAGGTGAAAGGAAAGAGGGGACAAAGGTGAAAGGAAAGAGGGGACAAAGGTGAAAGGAAAGAGAAGACAAAGGTGAAAGGAAAGAGGGGACAAAGGTGAAAGGAAAGAGAAGACAAAGGTGAAGGAAAGAAAGCAAGGTGAAAGGAAAGAGGGGACAAAGGTGAAAGGAAAGAGAACAAAGAGAAAGGAAAGAGACAAAGTGAAAGGAAAGAGGGGACAAAGGTTGAAAGGAAAGAGAGACAAAGGTGAAAGGAAAGAGGACAAAGGTGAAAGGAAAGAGGGGACAAAGGTGAAAGGAAAGAGGAGACAAAGGTGAAAGGAAAGAGGGGACAAAGGTGAAAGGAAAGAGGGGACAAAGGTGAAAGGAAAGAGAGGGGACGACACTCACCACTCAAAGTCTTCAATGGTGCAGGGGCAGATCTTGTCCGAGCTCTCTGGCTTGTACTGGTATCCGTTGTGACACCTGAAACCAGCAGGACACACACACAGGTCATGAAACATTATCCTTGAAATAAAAGGATAAAATTAAAGACAAACACACACGTGATGGCCATATAGCAGACTGGCTAAGTCCACTGCGACACATGAACCCAGCAACCACGACACACACACACAGGTCATGAAACATGCATGCTAGGCAGTCTTCACACTACAAGAAAAGCACTACTAAGGCAGGCAGGCAGGCACTGACTGAAATGTCTGTGTGCGCACAGTGTCATTCTCAGGCTGTCAAACAGCGCAGCTACCATGCATCCAACCTGTGCTTCCCTGCAATCTAGCAACATCTTATCCCTGAAGTTGGAATGTGGCTACATAAAGGGGGGGGGCCCAGTCACACACACAAAAACATCGCCACTTGTGAACTTCAGGTGCAGCTGAGGAACAACACAGGAGAGAGAAAAATCACAATCAATGAACCACAACCAGACAATATGACACATAAACCAGCAATAATAACAACAACAATGAAAGAGAATGGGCGTAACACTGACAAAACGGTGACCGAGGGGTGGGGCAATGATCAGAACTTGACTAAGCACAGGGCAGCTTTCAATCCCCGACAGCCGGATCTCCTTCTTCTTGTGCTGAAAAGCTGCAGACAAGGACGGCACCAGCCCCTCACCACGAGTCTTGCTTCAGGCGCTGGAAGGTGACGCGCTTGCCCAGCAGACAGCCCTTCTGACTGGGGTTCTCCTTCTTCATGGTTTCATGGGGTGTCCAGTCTTCGTAGTCGTCCCCCATGCCTGAAAAAGATCACACTGCTCCCTGACAAAAGGTGCACTTGTAAAACAAAAAGTACAGGACAATGTCATTTTTCACTGAAAACCATTCCTAGAATGGTTTTAAAAAACCCCAACTAACGTGGAGTCAAATCTGTGCAATGACAGCATCATCATCACCATTGCCATAATCTTTGTCATCAGTATTTATTTCCCTTAATGAAATGATAATTACAAAAACCCTGAGATTGTTATGGAATAAGCTTGAGCAACAAAAGGAAAAAAAAAAACCCACAAAAATCACACAACTTCATATCTGCAAATAGGCATGTTCAGGTACGTCAAATTAATAGGAATGCGTGTGTTTCCATTTTCAATGTGCGCAATCTTTATCATTTATCAGCAAAAACGTAGAATCATGGAGAGGTTACTGTCAGTCATATTTACAACTTTAGAGCAGGGTGTTAATGTGAGCATGTATCTAGAGAGAGAAAGAGTTCCTCTCCACACACACACATTGAAAAAAAGGAAAGAAAAGAAACCAAGAAACAACAGCACACCCCTTTTCATCCTTCATCCCCCTTCCTCTCCCCGGCAGGAGGTTGTCCCCACACAACTCACAGTGGTCGGTGATGACTTCGGCAAAGTCGATGACGCTGACGGTCCACTTCTTGTCCTGCTCCCTGTACCCCCACAGCGCCACGGTCATGGACTTGCCGCCGGGCTCTGTCAGCAGCCCCGTGTGGTGGATCTTCTCCGTGGTGAACTGGTACACGTGCCAGCAGCGCCCTTCGTCCGTGGAGAACTTGACCTCTGTGGGGAAGGGGTCTTTCTTGGAGATGGCCACGATCAGGCCTCCCGAGTCCGCGATGACGTAGGCGTGTGGCCCGTCCAGCACCTGAAAACACACGCTGGGTCAGTAAGCAACTCCTCCTTCTTCTTCTGTCAAAGAAAAAACAAAAGGCTCTAAAATGGGGACGGGGCAGCCTGGTGGTTAGAGTGATGCGCTCGTTATCTGCTGACCCCCATTCAAATCCCGTTCAAGAGGACTTTTTCCTCTAGAGTTAACATCAGTGCTGACTCCACTCCCTCCAAAAATCCATCAGATGACACAATAAACCAAGGTCCCGTGCGCGAACGCACGCAGAACATGTTGCGCACACATTAAAACCCATTCCACTTCTCAGAAGAGTAGGCCATTGAGTGCCGGAGGGAATGGATGACAAAATTTACAAAACTACATACAAATGGGGACTGGAATGTAAAAAAGCAACAAGTGCTTATTCCATTATCCTCGAAATAAAAAAAATAAACGATATACCCAAAGTCCTGGCATTACAGATCAGTGACTGAAAAACTGCTGATGTACAGTTATTATTTATCTGTTTATCTCCAAGGTCTTAGCACTGCAAATGAACAGATTTTTAAAAAATCATTTAGGAGCCCAATTTACCTCTTCAGACCTGTTTATGCATCATCATAACTTCTCTCTCTTCATATGATTATGTACCATAACTTCTCTCTTCATATGATTATGTACCATAACTTCTCTCTCCTCTCATATGATTATGTACCATAACTTCTCTCTTCATATGATTATGTACCATAACTTTTCTCTTCATATGAATATGTACCATAACTTCTCTCTCTTCATATGATTATGTACCATAACTTCTCTCTTCATATGATTATGTACCATAACTTCTCTCTTCATATGATTATGTACCGTAACTTCTCTCTTCATATGATTATGTACCATAACTTCTCTCTTCATATGATTATGTACCATAACTTCTCTCTCTTCATATGATTATGTACCATAACTTCTCTCTTCATGATTATGTACCATAGCTTCTCTCTTCATATGATTATGTACCATAACTTCTCTCTCTTCATATGATTATGTACCATAACTTCTCTCTTCATATGATTATGTACCATAACTTCTCTCTCTTCATATGATTATGTACCATAACTTCTCTCTTCATATGATTATGTACCATAACTTCTCTCTCTTCATGATTATGTACCATAACTTCTCTCTTCATATGATTATGTACCATAACTTCTCTCTCTTCATATGATTATGTACCATAACTTCTCTCTTCATATGATTATGTACCATAACTTATCTCTCTTCATATGATTATGTATCATGATTTCTCTCTCTCGTATCGAACAATAAAAGACTGCCCATATAGACAATAACGTAGTTTAAGTTTTAATATTCATTATCTCTTGTCATTTTGCGTCATGTTGTCATCAGTTGAAAACACAGTACTGGGGGAAGGGGCAGCACTGCAATCATATAAGTGTGGGGTGGATTAACTGCAGTCAGATTGTTTCTTTCCAGCTGAGTCTCAAGACAACAACAACAACAACAGTGGAAAGCCATGCACAGAAAAACTTAAAACTGGAATGCTTTAAAACTAAAAAAACCTGATGTCTGTGTACAGGAAAACAGCCAAACTACAACGAAGACTGGAGGGTCACCTTTCTCCAGGAGTATCCACCATCGGAGGAGACGTAGACATCGGGATCTGTCGTCTGCAGGTTCCTGGCCACGTGGGCTGAAACATAACAACAACACACCAAGACATTAATCAGGACGTTCTTGTGGCAACACATACTGAAACATAACAACATCACACCAAGACATTAATCAGGAGCTTCTTGTGGCAACACATACTGAAACATAACAACAACACACCAAGACATTAATCAGGACGTTCTTGTGGCAACACATACTGAAACATAACAACAACACACCAAGACATTAATCAGGAGCTTCTTGTGGCAACACATACTGAAACATAACAACATCACACCAAGACATTAATCAGGAGCTTCTTGTGGCAACACATACTGAAACATAACAACAACACACCAAGACATTAGGAGCTTCTTGTGGCAACACATACTGAAACATAACAACAACACACCAAGACATTAATCAGGACGTTCTTGTGGCAACACATACTGAAACATAACAACAACACACCAAGACATTAATCAGGAGCTTCTTGTGGCAACACATACTGAAACATAACAACAACACCACACCAAGACATTAATCAGGAGCTTCTTGTGGCAACACATACTGAAACATAACAACAACACACCAAGACATTAATCAGGACGTTCTTGTGGCAACACATACTGAAACATAACAACAACACACCAAGACATTAGGAGCTTTGAATGTCATCTTCTTGTGGCAACACATACTGAAACATAACAACAACACACCATGATGTTAGGAGCTTCTTGTGGCGATACATAATGAAACATAACAACAACACACCAAGACATTAGGAGCTTTGAATGTCATCTTCTTGTGGCAACACATACTGAAACATAACAACAACACACCAAGACATCAGGAGCTTCTTGTGGCAACACATACTGAAACATAACAACCATCTCGTTGTGAAACATACTGAAACATAACAACAGACACACCACAAAACTGCTGGGGAGAAAGAAAAGCAAATAACTTAAAAAAATTAAAAACCCAAAGCGGTGACATCCTGTCACAGTAGTTTACTCACACACAGGACAAAGGCAATGTTGTGAAAACCGTGTACTAAAAGTTCCAATGATACTGACATCCACTCACTGGTTCCACCCTTCACAGGCAACGGTCATAGGGATCTTGCAAACTGAGAGCCTGAATAAGCTGTCATAAATTTGTTGTGTATTCTTTAAATGTTCAACCATTTTATGACCACATTCAAACTATACTAATTTTTAAACTGAAAAGCTCTACTCCATTATCTGCATGCACACACACACAACACTCACACATAACACACACACACCCCACAAATGCCTACAGATAAGCCAGATAAGCATACTAGCTAGCAATCAGAGGGCTTTCTATGATGAAATTACGTAACATGTACAGAGATTCAGTGTCTGCAATATGGCAGCATCAGAGTCTTACTAATGACAACGATGATAAAAATACCACATAACATATATGGAGATTCAGTGTCTGCTATACGGCAGCATCAGAGTCTTACTAATGACAACGATGATAAAAATACCACATAACATATATGGAGATTCAGTGTCTGCTATACGGCAGCATCAGAGTCTTACTAATGACAACGATGATAAAAATACCACATAACATGTACAGAGATTCAGTGTCTGCAATATGGCAGCATCAGAGTCTTACTAATGACAACGATGATAAAAATACCACATAACATATATGGAGATTCAGTGTCTGCTATACGGCAGCATCAGAGTCTTACTAATGACAACGATGATAAAAATACCACATAACATATATGGAGATTCAGTGTCTGCTATACGGCAGCATCAGAGTCTTACTAATGACAACGATGATAAAAATACCACATAACATGTACAGAGATTCAGTGTCTGCAATATGGCAGCATCAGAGTCTTACTAGTGACAACGATGATAAAAATATCACATAACATAACATATAAGGAGATTCAGTGTCTGCTATACAGCAGCAGCAGCATCAGCATCAGAGTCTTACCGCTGACGACGATGAGGCCCACAGCGTCCTTGGTGCTGACCGGGGGGTGAGCTTTGACCCCGCGGTGAATGCTGTACGAGTTGTGGATCTGAAGCGAACAGCCCTGTGGGACAGCGACAGAATCACCACAGATTATATACATGTACACACACCATGCAAATCATGTTCTGATGGACAACAGAATCACCACAAATTATATGTACACATACCATGGAAATCCTGTTCTGATGGACAACAGAATCACCACAGATCATATGTACACATACCATGGAAATCATGTTCTGTGGGATGACAGAATCACCACAAATTACATGTATACACACCATGCAGATCATGTTCTGTGGGATGACAAAATCACCAACAATTACATATACTTTACATATTAAAAAAACCCAGTTTGGTTTAAAAACCGATACAAAGACTTGGAACATTAATCTTTGTCAGAAGTGGTACACGAAAGGAAATAATTTTTCTGGGGGACTCCAGTGTAAACAATAAATAAACATATCTACCAACAGGTGCCGTCCTTTAGCGGGGCCAAACAACACCCTACAACTATTCGTCAGGACGAGTGTGAGACGTAACAGTAACACCACAAACAATGCTCTATCAATCGTCATCAAGCCTCTGCTTTGTTTAGGAACCGGGTCACTCACTGTTTGACGATTGAACACAGCTCTTCGTCAGTCCTTTTAACTTTGATTAAATCATCAGGTAATAAGTCTTCAGAGCCTTCAAAAACAGACTTTATCTAAATAAAGCTCTATTTGTCCAGAAAGTTGTCAATGGAAATGCCCCTCCAAAGATCACCAATAGCTTCAAAGTCAATGAACACAGACATAATCATCTACTAACATTTCCGAGACCAAGAAATAATCTTTACAAAACAAGCTTCTTGTACTCAGGTAGTGACTTATGGAACAAGCTCCCAAAACGCTCAAAATGTATCAAAAACAAAAATCAGTTCAAGACACAGCTAAAAAGCCATCTAATGCATGAATGCCTAGGAATTGACTAATAAGGCAAATCTACCATGATTAATACGGCAGAATCAACCATACTTACATTTACCAGCACTAATGGTATTCCCTACAACAACAAAAAATTCAAGTATATCTTACTGTGACTAGAAATTCTACAGTCACACACTGTATACGTGTGGAGGAGGGGGAGGCAGGAAAGAGGCACACTAATTATGCAAAGAAGTAAGAGTAATCTATACAAGCTAGTAATTAATCTACAAATTTTAAAACAACATGGAAAGGAGGAATTTATTTAAAAATTTTTTTTTTTAAATGGTAGACCTGATAGCTTGATAGTGTGTCCTCTCTCTCTCTCTCTCTCTCTTTCCTCTCCTCTCCTCATGCCCTTTCTCTTGTCCAATTCAATAGATTTTATCGTCGATGTTGTTTTTATTGCAAGTTAGAGATGAGATTATTAGTACTATTATAAGCGATATAAGCTTGGGGACAGGATAGCTCAGTGGTCCGAGCACTCGCTTTCCCCCAGCCAAGTTAAGCAGCGTCGAGCGTGGTTACCAGTTGGATGGGTGACCGTTTGCGCGCCTTGGCTTCAGTACAGTTCCCCAGTTCACCCAGCTGTAAATGGGTACCTGCCCTCTTTAGGGTCAGGGAAGGTAAAGCAGCGAGGGAGAGGAGATGGGTGCCGCCCTCAGTATGCCGGCCCTAGAGAAGTGAGGTCTTTGACGCCTCGCTCCCCTACGACCTTATAGGTTATGGGACTCCTTTACCTTTTTTACCTATAAGCGATATTGTTTTAGTTTGATATTGTTTTTAGTTTGATAGTCCAGTTGATTATGGGCTTTTGTATTTTGTATCGTATAGGGGTTTTACTTGTTTGAATAATTGTTGTGTGTTTTTTTCGTTATTATTTTCTATTTGATTGAATGTGTTTTCCCCTTCCCCCTTGATACTCCTCCCCCACCCCCCATCCTTTCCAATGCTTTTCTGTTATCATCGTTATGTTGTTGTCTCATGGTGATGGGGATTATTTGTTATATTGTTGTCTCATGGTGATGGGTGATTGTTGTTATTTTTGTATCTCTATTATAATAATCATTATTATTGTCTTATTTGACTTATCTTGCTTGTTTGATAGTTATTGTGTGAATATATTATTTTTAAAAAAGCACTATTTGAAGAGTATGAGAGCATAAAAGCACACGTTTGCTGGGTGGAGGAGGAGAGGAGGGAGGTCATTGAAGGCAATATTGTCAGTAATGACGCAACGTATGCCTAGTATTTTCTAACGTTTTGTTCCTGTACCTTTTTATTATCTAAAGTATAAACGTAAAGAATGGATGAAACAGTAGGTGAAGTAATTTGTTTGTCCTGACGTTTTATGATTTTCTTTTTTTTAATTCTTAAAACATTCTTTATTTAAATGTGTGTGTGTGGACGTGAGCGCGCACGCGCGCAGGTGTGTATGAGTATCAGTATGTGTGTGCGTGTACATGTGTATGTGGTAATTTGTATTTTTCATTGTGTTACCTTAATCAATCTTCCTCTTTACTGGTTTAATTTAATGGTTAAGGATGCATTAATGTAGTATTTCAATATAATCATTAAGAAATTTGTTTTTAGATAGATGGCTTGATGAAAAAAAAGCAAATACATTGCTTATTCAATGTACCATACGGAAATAAAATTTTGACTTGACTTGACAGTCTCCTTCTTCCAGCTGACACTGTTCTTCTTTCTGGGCTCGTGCTGGAGTTAGCAATTTTGGATGTTTCAGTGCTCTACTGGGTGCACTGCTCTCACCTGAAGTTGAAGGCCATTTTGCCGTGCGAGGGGTGACAGACTCAAGTCACAAAAGGTCACCCAACAAAACTGTTCCAAAAAAAGGATTACCCCATGACATAGGGCGATGTCCACCTATCAATAAATTCTAGAGGCCTTCTTCAGCTTCCTACAGCCACCGCTGACTTAGGGAACACACTGAATATGAGCCTAGGAAATATCGGGATAGTTACCTCATCACCGTGGCAGCCTTGAGGTTAAGGTCACGTCATCCCGACTTCAGAGAAAGGTCATAAGCTTAACTCTTTGAAGATGGGTTGTGGCTACAGCAATGGCATTCCCGACATTTTTAGTGTGTGTGTGTGTGTGTGTGTGTGTGTGTTGTGGTGTGTGTGTGTGTTGTGTGTGTTGTGTGTGTGTTTGGTGTGTGTGTGTGTGTGTGTGTGTGTGTGTGTGTGTGTGTGTTTGGTGTGTGTGTGTGTGTGTGTGTGTGTGTGTGTGTGTTTGTTTGGTGTGTGTGTGTTCAAAAGCTTTTTTCTACAGGTGAGGAAAAAGACTGATAAAGCAGGTGCTAGGCCCAGTGCCAGGACTTACGGTTCCTTGTTTACAGGTGGAGTTCTGGGGCTTGGCCAAAGGCTGCCACTCTCCCCCCAGGTCAAAGGTGATGAGACTGTGGATGCTGTTGTCTGCGCTCAGCTGGCTGGCGATGTAGGTCCCGTGCATCGATTCCACCTGGCCAACCACGACTCAACCACTCAAAACCCCTTTACATTTAGATCCAACACTGAGAGAAATTACGAAACACACACAAACAACAACAACAAAATAGAAATTACGAAACATACCCCCTCAACAACTCAAAAAACACGTTACATTTATATCTCAAATTAAGAAATTACGCAACATACACCCTCAACAACTCAAACCCACTTTACCCCTTTATACTGAGAACCTGAAGAAGCAGCAATACACCCACAACTTAAAAGCCACAAGAGAGGAGAAAAATAACGAGGCAGGACAAACCAACGGCCTGATGAGGAGTCCACAGCACTACAGGATGCTAGGGACTCGTATTGTTTACCACTTTCAGTCACGGCAGATTTCTCTGCCTGTTCTTCAGGCTGCTCTTCCTCAGCAGAGAAGCACCACCACCCTTTAGGAACCCGTTTCCTACGAAAATGAGCTTTTTTCAGAAGAACCTTGCAAGGAATAACTCTTCTGTTGCCATGCATTCTTTAAAGTGCGCTCAAAGTATGCTGCACACAGAATCGCGGTTTACCGTCTCCTTTGTAAAACTAGCACCCACTCACCTAGCTCACTCATAGCTTAGTGGATGGGGGAAGAGTGCAGGTTCCACCATGACTAAAACCTGCCACCTCTCACAATCTACATGGGTGTCTTACCACTGCACCATGGCCACCCATACACTTAGAAGAATCCCCCATACTCTTAGAAGAATCACCCATACACTTAGAAGACCACCCATACACTTAGAAGAATCACCCATACACTTAGAAGAATCACCCATACACTTAGAAGAATCACCCATACACGTAGAAGAATCACCCATACACTTAGAAGAATCACCCATACACTTAGAAGAATCACCCATACACTTAGAAGAATCACCCATACACTTAGAAGAATCACCCATACACTTAGAAGAATCACCCATACACTTAAAAGAATCACCCATACACTTAGAAGAATCACCCATACACTTAGAAGACCACCCATACACTTAGAAGAATCACCCATACACTTAGAAGAATCACCCATACACGTTGAAGAATCACCCATACACTTATTAGAAGAATCACCCATACACGTTGTTGAAGACCCCCCGTGCACTCACAAGGCGACTGATGTACCTGAGGTCATCTTGCTGCCACAAGTGCCCCTGCCTCTGCTCACCTTGTAGAAGTCGGTGATGCTGTTGTAGTTGGGGTACAGGTGTCGCTGCAGGCTCTCCGAGTACAGGATTCCTTTGCTCCACGACGTGTACAGCGTCCCGTGGCCCGTGTCTGGACACAGCACCCACACAGGTCACGCCAAACACGTCCCCACAGATGGAACGTGGCTGCCTTCATCATAATAATAATAAAAAAAGTATGTTCTTTCGAGCCAGAAGGCCCATAGAGCCGGAGCTTATCCCGGTTTCTGTAGCGTTAAGCGAACTGATGGTTTTTCACCACCCCTGTGACAGGACGCTAGTCTGTCGCCAGATACTTCCCCCCCAGCAGAGCTGGTACCCACTTGTACACCTGGGTGGAGTGAGGAAAATAGGAGTAAAGTGTCTTTCCCAAGGACACAACACCGAGCCGAGCGGGGATCGAACCCGCGACCTCTGGATCACGAGTTGACCGCCTAAACCACTCGACCACGGTGCCTCAAAATAATAATAATAATAATGTATGGAATTTATATAGCGCTGAATCTTGTAAAGCAACAAATCAAAGCGCTCAGGTTTCATTTCATACCACTTTAAGTCACGGCAGATTTCTCTCCGTGAAATTCAGGCTGCTCTCCCCGGGGAGAGCGGGAGAGCGCGTCGCCACAAGCGCAGCGCCACCCATTTTTCTTTTCTTTTTTTTTTTTCATGTCTGCAACTGTATTTGTTTCCCTATCAGAGTGGCTTTTTTCTAAGAATTTTGCCAGGGACAACTCTCTTGTTGCCGTGGTTTTTTTTACGTGCGCTAAATAATTACGTGTAACACACGGGACCTCGGTTTATCGTCTCATCCGAAAGACTAGCACCCAGACCACCACTCATGGTCTAATGGATGGGGGAAAAATTTCCGGTCCAAACGGGGTACGAACCGCCACACACTTCAGACCCGGACTTTTCGCTTTCTAGACAGGCGCGTTACCTCTAGACCACCGATCCACCGATGGGGGGCACACCATGGGGGGCACACCGTCACATACCCAAACTCTCAACACTGTTCAACTCGGAGCTCTAGCAGAGAACAGATGGGTGGGGGAAAAAAAAGAAGGCCAAATACCATTACTGACTCACTCTAAGCTACTAAACCCAGAGGGTTTTTTTGGTTGTGCTGGTGTTTTTTTGTTTTTTCCAAGACCCCTGCAGATAATACTACACAACTGCTTAAGGACTTAAAAAATTACAAAAAATTAATTTTATTCTTTTATATCGAGGATAATGGAATAAGCACATATTATGTGCTTTTTTTACATCCAGTCCCCATGTGTATGCGGTTTTGCTGGACTGCTGAAAGTAGAATCAACATACCCTCAAATCAGGACAGTAATCCATGATGAGTTGCCCCATTATCTGTATTCCTTTTGCTCCTGCTTCAATGCACAACTGACAACTCGTTTACTGGAGCCATTTAAAAAGCAGGCACTGACACCTCTCACTGGCTGATACATGTTAAGAAATAGCTGATTGATTGGTTCTTATGGTCACACGACTGGTTTTCATGGTCACATGACTGGTTCTCATGGTCACATGACTGGTTCTCATGGTCACATGACTGGTTCTTATGGTCACATGACAGGTTCTTATGGTCACGTGACTGGTTCTCGTGGTCACATGACCGGTTCTTATGGTCACATGACCGGTTCTTATGGTCACATGACTGGTTCTTATGGTCGGTTCTTATGGTCACATGACCGGTTCTTATGGTCACACGACTGGTTCTTATGGTCACATGACATTGGTTGTCATGGTCACATGACACTGGTTCTTATGGTCACATGACCGGTTCTTATGGTCACATGACTGGTTCTCGTGGTCACATGACCGGTTCTTGTGGTCACATGACCGGTTCTCATGGTCACATGACTGGTTCTCATGGTCACATGACAGGTTCTTATGGTCACATGACAGGTTCTCATGGTCACACCACACTGGTTCCCATGATCATAAGACTTGTTCTCCCGGTCATATAACTTTTTCAGAAATAAAGTTTGCTAAAATTCTGGCAGAAGTGTTTACACTAAACATCCACGACAGTCCAACAACTGAAGCATGATGACATCAATAGGTTCCACACATATCAATGATTGTGAAAAAAAAAAGAAAAAAGGTATGGCCCTTCAGACGAGAAAACTAAAGAGATATGATATCCCTATTCAGAGTCAACACCCCCCCCTACCCACCCACTACTAGGAACCCCAACACACTGCTGCTGCTGCTTACCTCCAGGGTTGTCCACATGCATGAAGATCAGATGTTCAGACATGTCCAGCACAGAGAAGAACTGAAAACCACCACACAGGAGGACGCCACATGTAACAATCACTGATGTGTTCTTCAAGGAAACCACCACACAACACTATTCACACCTGTCCATCAGTTGTATGTATATATCTCCTGCAGAATCAGCTTTGGTGACACGACTGCTACACACTGTTACATCCAACAATCCTTTAGGGGATCACAAACACCACACTCATTACTTAGGTGCTGAATTGCTACTGTAGTCACTACATACACCGTAATGCTGCATGTACTTATGGGTTTTAGTCAAACTGCCACATACGCAATACTGCGTGTATCTATTAAAAACACCAAGAACAGAGACAACTATTCCAGTTGTCCCTGATCTCAACAAACAAGCCAATCATGAAAACCAAAGTACACGTACCAAACAAAAAAAAAAAAAGAAGACTTACAGACCAACTTCACCGAGTCAAATTCTTTGCGCAATATTAAAGGATAAGAATAACACACTTGACAGCTGTTTCTGATTTTCACCAGATTTTGTAATTCTAATCGTGCTTATGTCTATGGATTGAAGGAGTCAAAACACACAAACATAACAGCATCCCCCACCCCAACACATACATATATATCCCCTTCCCCATTCAATGTCACTTTTAAGTGAAAGGACATTAAATTAAGAATGAAGTCAAACACACGCACACACACTCACTCAACACACGCACACACACTCACTCAACACACGCACACACACTCACTCACACAAGACACACTCCCCTCCCCCCGCAACACCCACCCACCCAACAAACACCCCCTCCCCTCAACACACACCATCCCTTTCACACACAAAATGGCAGTAATTCAAACAGTAGTTCAAACCTCACCCTGTCTGGAGTGAGTGTGGGCAGCTGGGCCACGTTCCAGTTGTTGCCTCCATCGTTGGACACTTTGAGCAGGCGGTGGCTGTTCTGTGAAAACCAAAACAACACCATCTACACTTTCTAAGTGTGTCGCTAACTTTACACAATGTAAATCACTTTTTTTTTTTTTTTAAAACAGAAGAAAAAAAGGGTTCATTTGTCTGAGGCAAAAGTTACAGCCCTGCACTGTGTGATGACTGTTCTGTGAGACAAACAAGAGCTCTAGCTGAGGAATGGAACCAAACCATTTCTCAATCTCTCATCTTCCATTTCTTGCACAGATCTGCCCGTCTGAAAGCTGCCCCCTCACTACACACACTGTGGCCCAGGTTTAATGAAGTCAGCTACGACTGGCACCAGGGCCTGAAATAAAATGTTGCTATGCCTGTAAAATGCTATGTTGACAAGACAAGCCTTTGGCTGCACTCTCTCTCAAAGGAAATATTTTTTAAAATCCTCTGAAGTTGGGAGTACAGCTGCCTATGTGTCGATGAACTTGAAAACTGTCATACAAGCAAACTTCTCATCATCCAGAGAGTACTTACAGTCTCGCAGTGATTCCCAGGTGGGATGACTGAGACAGAATAAAGCATGTTCTGGGTGACTTCCAGGGTGTTAAGCTGGGGAACGCACAACAACACCATCCACTGCTCTCCTGGCGGCACGCTCTCCCTGTGGGAGAGCAGCCCGAATTTCATGCAGAGAACTCTGCCACGACTGAAAGAGGCGCACAAAACCAAAACCATGCTGAAAATAAAGAGACCCACCCTGTCTGGCTTCTGTTTGTACACGGAGGCGTACAAGAAGTCTCCCTGAATGCCAAAGTCCACGACATACTCCAGCAACGTCTTCCAATCCGTGCCGCTGTCAGCAGAGCGACGCTGCAGTGTGTACGTTGTGATCTCGTGGTCTGAAAGTTTCACACACACACACACACACACACACACAACACACACACACACACACATCACACACACACACACACCAAACACACACACACACACACACACACACACACACACAATCACACACACACACACAATCACACACACACACACATCACACACACACAATCACACACACACAATCACACACACACACACACACAGAGGGGTGATCATCATGTAGGTCATCTGGAAGGGAGGTCTGAGAATGCTGCACTGAGGAAAAAGCTGATCAGTTTTCATACTTCACAGATCTGTACAATACAGAAGAGGGATGACAAGCAGAGAAGGGGGGGAGGGGAGGAGAAAAGAGGGGGAAGGAAGAGGGAGGGGGAGAGAGGGAGAGAGAGAGGGAGAGAGACAGACAGACAGAGAGAGAACAGAGAGGCACAGATGGGTGGGTTTTAGATGTTCTACCAGCATTCACACAAAAGGAGCTCATCAATCATATTACAGCTTCATCCAAAAGCCTTGCAGAAGAGCGAGGTCAATGCCGATGCTGACCCTATAGGAAAAATCCCACTACAGAGACCCCTCAGTGGAGGCTCAAGCCAGCACTTGCCACGCACCAATAGATAAAACTTCTTTTTTTTTTAAATTGATGCTTTTTTTCCCCATTCCACAGCTACAGTTCTGAAGTTGACCAATGGAGAGATTTTGTGTATGTGACTGTTCTTCTGTCCACCCTGAAGGTAGCCACATTCAGGCTTGATTGATGTATGTATGCTGGGCATGTTCCTGTTTCTGTAAACCACCAAACGCTAACGTGAATGACGGGATCTTTAAAGTGCATGTTCGGTCTTTTGCATGTGTATAAATACATGAAGGGAATAAATATTGTAAAAATCACCACCCTTAACTCACCACACCGCCAAGGTTCAAACCCACGACTTCATGGACTCAAGGGATTGAAGTTGAACGGTCTTAACCACTCGGCTATGGTGTCCACTGGTGGACACTAGGCCCCAGGCTGTTCTGCCTGCCTGCCTGCCTGCCTGCCCGCCCCTCCTTCAAAAGAGTACAGTGGGGGGGGGAGGGGGGCTTTACTTGAGTGCACAACTGCAGTGATCACATCCTCAGCATCTTCTCTGTAAGCAGTCTGGCATTACAACACCCCTCACCCCCCCCCCCCCCCAAAAAAAAAAAAAAAAGAAAGAAAAGAAATACAGATGGATACAGAAGAATGACCCAGATCTCTCTCTGGCTTCAACATACCGAAGAAGGGAAACAGCTTGTACTTATTGAGGGAAGCTGTGCCGTACGTTATGAACATGTCTGTGGCCGAGTTAGAACTGGCAGAACCCCTGAAAACAAACAAACAAACAACAACACAAAGGGGTCAGATATCGATAAAGGTCTCTAAAGGCAGTATTGAGCAATTGGAACTCATAAACTTTAACACAGAAAAGCAATAACACAAAAATACAGAGGAGGATGAAAATAACAGGAAATTTTCAGCATTTATTTAAATACACATGCTTTCCTTATGCTATTTTTCTTTGAAAATAATCATGCTTTTATCACAAATTTTAAAAGACACGTTTGCATCATCTTTTACAGTAGGTTTTTTTTTTAATAACTGCAAAAGTTATTCCTTCACAGGATAATTATTTTTGAGCTACAAGCTCTTCATCAGCAGTATTGATGGCTCTACAAGCGCAAGTCTTCTTTCTCCATTCAGGCACAAACATGCTCAGACAGTGGTTACCATGTCTGAAGCGGGGAGACAAGAGACAAACAACTGCAGGGCTTACCAGTGAGCAGTGTGAACGCCATCATGTTTCACAGTTTCCACTGTCTTGAAATTGTTTCTGGTCATCAGCAACTGAAAAACAAAAATAGATTACACTTAAACAAAAAAAAAGGGATCCTTTCATGAACTACTTTATGACCAGAGCTACACAGATTACTTTGACATTCATATAAAAAAAAGTATGTTCTTTCGAGCTAGAAGGCCCATAACCGAGCTTATCCGTTTCGTACGTTAACGAACTATGTTTTCACCACCCTGTGACAGGACGCTAGTCTGTCGCCAGAACTTCCCACGAGCTGGTACTCACTTTTACACCTGGGTGATGAAGTATGTCTTTCAATCCGAGGACCATAGAGCGAGCTTATCCGGTTCTGTAGCGTAAGCAACTGATGTTTCACCACCTGTGACAGACACAGTGTGCAGATACTTCCAGAGAGCTGGTACCCACTTGACACTGGTGGATGAGGGAAATAGATAAGTGTCTTTCCAGGACACACAGGCGAGCGATCGACCGCGACTGATCAGAGTCACGCCTAAACATCGACCACGTGCCCGATTATCCTTACTAAAATTCACATGATGATTGGAAATTTACAACAGCCAATCACATCATGATCTCCAATACAAGATCATAATTGTTGTCAACATATCAGAAGTAAAAGTAGATGTAATCGTTCAGCTTTGACATCCTTACCTACATGATTCAAGTTATGAAAAGAATCAGACTAAGAGTGAGTCAAGATATGTAATGATATTTGTTTTAAGATAATGATGCCCCTACCAAATAAATAAAAATGTAAATACTGAATACTTTGTATGTAGGACACTGTCACCGACAGCTGAAGCCATCATGTAAGCAAGAAACATAATACTTTTATCCCCAAGGTCGGAATGCAGCTACCTTCATGGTGAGCAAAAACCGTTATATACACAACATCTCACCATTGGTGAGCCTCAGAGCTCTAGCTGAGGAACGAAAAAAAAAAAGAATTTCTCATGTTTCATTTTTCTGTCCATAATGCACGAAAACAGATACAGACCAGAAGGACGATGCTGCCAAGAATCTCTGACGTTGTTTTTTCCATTCTTTTTCTGCATCACAACTTAAAGGATGCATTAATTCTGCTCTTCCTCAAATTTCAGCACGCACAACCATACACAAGCTTTTTCTGTCACAATTTGTAGACAAGCCATTCACAAGGAGCTGCCACCACTGGCCACTATGAGGCCACTGACCAGAAAAGCCCCTGCACTTCTTCTTTCTTTCTTTCTTTCATCTGCCGCTGGTGCCTTTCGGTGTCGCGGGGAGACACAGACATCTGTCTGCAGCAAGGCGGGAGGCTTGATGTAGTGACAGGTCATGGGCTCGCAGGGTGTCGGCCACGGAGTCGCTCCATCGTCTCCTTGGTCTACCTCTGGCTTTCCAGCCATTGTGTTTGGTGGTGTATGCACGTAGGGCTGGCTGCCCCTGTACTGATGATTATAAAGCTAGTTTTGAGTAACCAGCCCAGACCTCCAGGCCTACAATCCCTCACACGATCTGACCACAGTTCCAAAGCAGGCTGACAGGTCTGGCAATGTAGCGGCGTAGGGCAGAAGTGACACAGGTCTGGCAATGTAACGGCGTAGGGCAGAAGTAACACAGGTCTGGCAATGTAACGGTGTAGGGCAGAAGTAACACAGGTCTGGCAATGTAACGGCATAGGGCAGAAGTAACACAGGTCTGGCAATGTAACGGTGTAGGGCAGAAGTAACACAGGTCTGGCAATGTAACGGCGTAGGGCAGAAGTGACACAGGTCTGGCAATGTAACGGTGTAGGGCAGAAGTAACACAGGTCTGGCAATGTAACGGCATAGGGCAGAAGTAACACAGGTCTGGCAATGTAACGGTGTAGGGCAGAAGTAACACAGGTCTGGCAATGTAACGGCGTAGGGCAGAAGTGACACAGGTCTGGAAATGTAACGGCGTAGGGCAGAAGTGACACAGGTCTGGCAATGTAACGGCGTAGGGCAGAAGTGACACAGGTCTGCAGGGCCGTGAAGAAATGCCCTCCCATTCCAGAGGGATAGAAAAGAGGGAATTAATTCCTGGCACAGAATTTCCAGAAGATGAGGATGTTATTTATACTGACAGCCCCCCCTGACATCCCCACAAGGGTAAGTAAGAGAATGATGGTACACATGTGTATGCAAACATACATGAGTATGAGAGAATGGAGAGCACTCACCTTGTTGCCGTGGGCAGTGATGGCCAGGATGTGGTCCTTGTACTTGGGGTCCTCGTGGAAGATGAGGTCCCCCATCACGATGTCCTCCAGCCCCACCTGACTCCACTTCTCTCCCCCGTCCTCCGACACGAACATCAAGTTCTCGTAGCCGATCAGGTACAGCTGTCCCACATATCACAACACATCATGCAGACACTTAGTGCAATGTGTATCAAAGTGTAACGTATTGTATCAGGTACAGCTGACCCACACATCACATCACATCATGCAGACACTTAGTGCAATGTGTATCAAAGTACAGTGTAACGTATTGTATCAGATACAGCTGTCCCACACAACACATCATGCAGACACTTAGTGCAATGTGTATCAAAGTACAGTGTAACGTATTGTATCAGATACAGCTGTCCCACACAACACATCATGCAGACACTTAGTGCAATGTGTATCAAAGTACAGTGTAACGTATTGTATCAGATACAGCTGTCCCACACAACACATCACATCATGCAGACACTTAGTGCAATGTGTATCAAAGTACAGTGTAACACATTGTATCAGGTACAGCTGTCCCACACATCACATCACATCATGCAGACACTTAGTGCAATGTGTATCATAGTGTAACACATTGTATCAGGTACAGCTGACCAACACATCACATCATGCAGACACTTAGTGCAATGTGTATCAAAGTATAGTGTAACCTATTGTATCAGGTACAGCTGACCCACACAACACATCATGCAGACACTTAGTGCAATGTGTATCAAAGTATAGTGTAACACATTGTATCAGGTACAGCTGTCCCACACAACACATCATGCAGACATTTAGTGCAATGTGTATCAAAGTATAGTGTAACGTATTGTATCAGGTACAGCTGTCCCACACAACACATCATGCAGACAGTGCAATGTGTATCAAAGTATAGTGTAACGTATTGTATCAGGTACAGCTGACCCACACAACACATCATGCAGACACTTAGTGCAATGTGTATCATAGTGTAACACATTGTATCAGGTACAGCTGTCCCACACAACACATCATGCAGACACTTAGTGCAATGTATCAGGTACAGCTGTCCCACACATCACATCACATCATGCAGACATTACAATGTGTATCAAAGTACAGTGTAACGTATTGTATCAGGTACAGCTGACCCACACAACACATCATGCAGACACTTAGTGCAATGTGTATCATAGTGTAACACATTGTATCAGGTACAGCTGACCCACACATCATGCAGACACTTAGTGCAATGTGTATCAAAGTATAGTGTAACGCATTGCATCAGGTACAGCTGTCCCACACAACACATCATGCAGACACTTAGTGCACTGTGTATCAAAGTATAGTGTAACGCATTGCATATTGAACTGTACTGCATTGTTTTGTATATTCAGCTGTATTGTAACGCATTGTATACTGAACTGTACTGCATTGTTTTGTATATTCAGCTGTATTGTAACGCATTGTATAATGAACTGTACTGCACTGTTTGGTATATTGAGCTGTATTGTAACGCATTGTATACTGAACTGTACTGCATTGTTTGGTATATTCAGCTGTATTGTAACGCATTGTATACTGAACTGTACTGCACTGTTTGGTATATTCAGCTGTATTGTAACGCATTGCATATTGAACTGCACTGCATTGTTTGGTATACTGAGCTGTATTGTAACGCATTGTATACTGAACTGTACTGCACTGTTTTGTATATTGAGCTGTATTGTAACGCATTGTATATTGAACTGTACTGCATTGTTTTGTATATTCAGCTGTATTGTAACGCATTGTATACTGAACTGTATTGCATTGTTTTGTACATTCAGCTGTATTGTAACGCATTGTATACTGAACTGTACTGCACTGTTTGGTATATTGAGCTGTATTGTAACGCATTGTATATTGAATTGCACTGCACTGTTTTGTATATTCAAGTGTATTGTAATGCAGTGTGTTTTAACTCGCACTGTGTTGTACTGTATTCTAAACTGTCTTGTTATGTTATTGTACAGCATTGTACCGTCTTGTATACTATTTTCTGTCACAGCAGATTTCCATGCATGAAATTCAGGCTGCTTTTCCTGGGGAGAGCATATCATCACCAGAACAGCCACCACACTTTTGTTTCTTTTTTGTTTTTGTCTGTTAGTGATCATTATTTTCCTGTCTGCGTGTGAATTTGTTGCGTCTTTTTTTCTACAGACTTTTTCCAGGGACAACTCTCTTGTTGCTGCGGCTTCTTTTACATGAGCTGAATGTGTGTTGCACACAGGACCTCAGTTTTATCATATCATCTGAAAGACTAGCACCCAGACCGCCACTCAGGGTCTAATGGAATGGGGGTAAAATTGGGGCTCAAATGGGGATCGGGCCTGCATCTCTCACTTTTTACACAAGTGTGTTAGCCATGACCTCTAGACCACTGATGTTGAAGGCATGTGTACACAAACAGGACAAAGGCACACCGAGGACACATTTCTATCATGACATTTCTTCTTTTCTTTGTGGGCACTGAGCTTTCTTCTTCCAGCACCAAAGCAGACAGTTACATTTCTTGGCGTTCTGACAAACGGGGTGGGCAGACAGACACCTGACTGAGTTCAGTTTTTAAAGGAATTAAGAAGTGAGCGATTAAGAAAATGAGTCGCAGGGAAAGAAAGAGAATGTGTGTGTGTGTGTGCACGTGTGTGTGGACGTGTGTGCATGTGTGTGTGGACGTGTGTGCATGTGTGTGTGGACGTGTGTGCATGTGAGTGTGGACGTGTGTGCATGTGTGTGTGGTGCGTGTGTGCGTGGTGTGTGTGCTTGCATAGTCTAATAAGATTCTTTTTGGGGTATTGGTTGGTTAGTTTGTTTTTTTTGTTGTGGTCTGCTTGCTTTTGTTTGGTGATTTTTTTTTTTTTTTTTTGGGGGGGGGAGATTTCAGGAAGGGGGAGGGGGGTGTTACGCTCAACTAGTCACGAATACATTCATCGTTCATTCGAACAATCATCTCCATGTTCAACACACACAGCCTAACCAAGTGTCCACAAAGCGTTCTTACCCATTTTGGTTCATGGGGGTTCCTCTGCAAGCCGTCCGATTTCCGGAATCCTCGGTTCTGGACACTGGAGCTGATGTTCTTCCAGGTGCGACCAAAGTTAGTGCTGTGGGTCAACATAAGGACACACTTATCTTAGGCACACCGTTTTTCTCTAGTCTACACATGAGCGCACAAGTACGCATTTTAGTGAATAGCAAATAAACATAAGATAAGCATAAATCATTAAATGTGCTGGCATACATATGCACATCAACACACACACACACACACAAACACACACACACACACATACAGGCACAGATGTCCGTATCTCCTGACATGCTCTTACAGTATCAGAACTGTGAGGAAGCTGGAAAAGAGTCAACTAACAAGTCCCTTCTTGTGTGCACAACAAAGCGAGATATCTGGGGAGCAAAGTTCACACCTTTGGACTAGTTTTGCTTAAACTACAGTTCACTTCTTCTCCAAGCAGCTGGATAAACATGTGCATCCTACCTTTGAACCTGCTGTCAAATATCACATGATCAGTAGCTGAAAATATATCACTGGTTTCCTGATAATCAATGGCATTAAAAGAATGTAGACTTTCAACATATCGCTCTTCGATCACACTCTCTCCACACCCATACCCCCCTTCAATACACACACACACACACACACACACACACACACACAGTTATCCAAAATAAAATATTTTCTGAATAACCACTCTCGCAAACTTGTTTTTACAGCCATATTTTGTATATAGTTGACTATGCTTCATCTCTTTGGGACAGCTGCAGTGATACAAATTTAAAATTGATTCATCGATTATATAAAAGAGCACTGAAACTTGTTCTACTAAAATCAAGCTCCCTAACCATCAACGATTATAAGCAAACAAATATCCTAACCTTCAAAAACAGACTTTATCTAAATAAAGCTCTATTTGTCCAGAAAGTTGTCAATGGAAATGCCCCTCCAAAGATCACCAATAGCTTCAAAATCAATGAACACAGACATAATCATATACTAACATTTCTGAAACCAAGAAATAATCTTTACAAAACAAGCTTCTTGTACTCAGGTAGTGATTTATGGAACAAGCTCCCAAAGCGCTTAAAATGTATCAAAAACAAAAACCAGTTCAAGACACAGCTAAAAGGCCATCTAATGCATGAATGCCTAGGAATTGACTAATAAGGCAAATCAACTATGACTAATATGGCAAAATCAACCATACTTAAATTTATCAGCACTTATGGCATTCCTTAAAAAAAAAATTAAAAAAAATTCAAGTATGTCTTACTGTGACTAGAAATTCTACAGTCACACGCTGTATATGTGTGGAGGGAGGGGGAGGCAGGAAAGAGGCACACTAATTATGCAAAGAAGTAAGAGTAATCTACACAGGCTAGTAAATAATCTACAAATTTTAAAACAACGTGGAAAGTAGGAAATTTTTTAAATTTTTTTATGGTAGACCTGATAGCTTGATAGTGTGTCCTCTCTCTCTCTCTCTCTCTCTCTCTCTCTCTCTCTCTCTCTCTCTCTCTCCCTATCCTCTCCTTGCCTTTCCTCTCCTCATGCCCTTTCTCTTGTCCAATTCAATAGATTTTATCGTGGATGTTATTTTCATTGCAGTTAGAGATGAGATTATTAGTACTATTTTAAGCGATACTGATTGAGTTTGACATTGTTTTAGTTTGATAGTCCAGTTGATTAGGGGCTTTTGAATTTTGTATCGTATAGGGGTTTTACTTGTTTGAATA
Source organism: Rapana venosa (assembly GCA_028751875.1). Lineage (NCBI taxonomy): Eukaryota > Metazoa > Mollusca > Gastropoda > Neogastropoda > Muricidae > Rapana > Rapana venosa. Next base: position 6,369,094 of record CM054146.1, read on the forward strand.
ATTGTTTTTTTATTATTATTTTTCTATTTGATTGAATGTGTTTTTCCCCTTCCCCCTTGATACTCCTCCCCCCCCCCATCCTTTCCAATGCTTTTCTGTTATCATCGTTATGTTGTTGTCTCATGGTGATGGGGATTATTTGTTATATTTTTGTCTCACAGTGATGGGTGATTGTTGTTATTATTGTTTCTCTATTATAATAATCATTATTATTGTCTTATTTGACTTATCTTGCTTGTTTGATAGTTATTGTGTGAATATATTATTTTTAAAAAGTGCTATTTGAAGAGTATGAGTGCATAAAAAGCACACGTTTGCTGGGTGGAGGAGGAGAGGAGGAAGGTCACTGAAGGCAATATTGTCAGTAATGACACAACGAATGCCTAGTATTTTCTAACGTTTTGTTCCTGTACCTTTTTATTATCTAAAGTATAAACGTGAAAGAATGGATGAAACAGTAGGTGAAGTAGTTTGCTTGTCTTGACGTTTTATGATTTTCTTGTTTAATTCTTAAAACATTTTTATTTAAATGTGTGTGTGGACGTGAGCGCGCACGCGCAGGTGTGTATGAGTAAGTGTGTGCGTGTATATGTATATGTGGTAATTTGTATTTCATATGTATTACCTTATCGATTTTCATTTTTTTACTGGTTTAATTTAATGGTAAAGGATGCAATAATGTAGTATTTCAGTATAATCATTAAGAAATTTGTTCTTAGATAGATGGCTTGATGAAAAAAAGCAAATGCATTGCTTATTCAATGTACCATATGGAAATAAAATTTTGATTTGCCTTGACTTGACTTTATATTAGACACCTCTATACCAAAGTGTGCTTTATTCATCTCCCATGATGGGCAAGGTAAGATTGCTTCTCGTGTGTCCATGCTGTGTTGATTGACTTCAGAGTTTTGTACCAGATCAGACACATATGTACTAATGGACATTAAAGAGGATATATATTTCGCTCTTTTAGGAAAATTCAATTCTGATTTTACTTCTATTTCTTCTGAAATAAAGTTTTCAGTCATTTTGTTTCTAAGCACATATTTAGCACATGCCAGTTGACGGTAATTATCTAAAGGCAAAATGCCGACTTCGTTATATGTTCCTAGGGCTGAGGCGTGATAAGGCACACCAAGAGTTAGCCTGTATGCTTTGCAGTCTGTACTTTGTAACTTTTTAAGTAAATATTTAGGAGCACTGAAAAAGACCTCTTGACCATACGATAATTTTGAACGAATAAGAGATGTAGCTAAATATTTCCCATTTAATGTGTCTTGGCCCCAGAACTGTTTACTTACCATCTTCAGAAAGTTTAAGCCTTTCTTTGCTTTCGTTAAATTGTGTTCGATATGTGCATTCCAAGTTAGCTTAGAAGTGAGAATAACACCCAAGAACTTTACGGTGTCTTTATACTCAATCATGTTGGTCCCAATTCTAAATGCTGATAGGTCATCTGGATCACTGCTATTGTTAAAAAGCACAGTGTATGTGTGTAAGTGTGTGTGTGTGTGTGTGTTGTGTGTGTGTATACACACACATGATGAAAAGCTATTATTTACTGCATAAAAAAGCAGACCAAAATACCCACTGTCATTTATTCTTTGCTCTATCTACAGAAGATATGAATTCATTTATTGTGGTAAAAATACTTTGCTTTAAAAGAATAAAATCTAAGCTACTTGATACAATAGAAGAAGGGAGGGAAGGGGAAGTTTGTCCCTTTTGTTAATGCCATAACATTAGCATTATTCATCTTCCATCTACAAGAACAACACAAAAATGGACAGGTTGGGGTTTTTTGCTTTCCCCAATAAACCTATCTGAATTACAACCTTTTAGACTTTCACATTACACAAAGTCAGTGTATAAAAGCTGATACAGATCAATACAGTCAGAAGTATTATGTAAAAAGTATATCCTGATCAGCCAATTTCTGCATTTTCATCACTGACATGTTCGTTGTTAATGAAACTGTCTGTATTCCCCAACAACATCAACTCTATTCTTCCATTACATAATTTCACAACTGACAGTGTAATGTTCATACTGTAAAAGCCAGATACACAACCATAGATTGTTAACATCCTGGCTTATGTGAACAAAACCACAGCAAGTTGAGGAGAGTGAGAGTTTCTGAGTGTATGTGTGGACACATGTAAACCAGTAACGTATGTATGCTTGCAAGCACAAAAAGAAATAAATGTGCACACACACACATGCGCACACACACAAGATATATGCACACACCCACACACACACTCATACATGCATGCACACACACACACACACAAAGATAAATGCGTACACATGCATGCACGCACAAAGATATATGCACACACACACACACACTCATGCATGCATGCACGCACGCACAAAGATATACACACGAACATACACGTGCGCGCGCACACACACACAAAGATATATGCACACACACACACATCTACTCCTTTCATTCTTTTCAAACTGCATGCAAAAACACACTCAGTATTAGTCTAGTATTACCAAGAACCCAGTATACATACATACATCACAATTTCAGTTTTTCCCAACACATGTGACACGGCATACAGAACATTCTGAATGAGGTGCCACACTTGCCACGAAATCTACAGGTGAGCAGATGCATGCTAGGAACAGCGATGAAATGACATGCTCCTGTGGACCACCCTGGGTGTATGCTGGGCCCTGTGTTGTTTCAACAACCCACCGAGTACTGGCATGGATTGCATGAACTTCAATGCGCACACTTCATCAGGAGACGGGATAGCTCAGTGGTCAGAGCACTCGCTTTCTCCAAGCCAATGTTAAGCAGCACCGAGTGAAGTTATGGGTGACTGTTTGTGCGCCTTGGTTTCAGTATAGTCCCCAAGTTCATCCAGCTGTAAATGGGTACCTGCCTCTTAAGGGTCAGGGAAAGTAAAGCAGTGAGGGAGAGGAGATGGGTACCGCCCTCAATATGCTGGCCCCTAGAGAAGCTGAGGTCTCTGACGCCTAGCTCCCCTACGACCACATAGGTTATACCCTACCTTTTATTCTCCAAACAACTCCCAGATTCTGACCAGTTACCCAAGATATCATAACCATTTGGTTTGGAGGTCTGTCATTTTGCCAATATGATTGTTATACTACTTTATGTGGCACAAAACAGCTCGTCACCAATTCCAATAACAGTACAAGACAACCAATATACATAAAGTAAAACAAGAAAAGATTAGGGGGGGGGGGGGGAGAAATATTTCATGGTATCATAAAGCAAATTGTAACAAACCAGTCACTCTTGCACAGCTGATATATATGAGCTGGAAAAATTATTGGCTTTCTTTTTTTCTTTTTTCTTTAACAACCAGACCTCCCCGTGTGATGTGGTGTACTAAAATACATGGGTATTGTCTGATGTAGCACACCAGCTAGTGTGACAGATGTGGATTACTTCATATCACAAGGAACTGACTGAATGGTTTTTGCTCTGGGTGTGTGTGTGGGTGTGAGTGTGTGTACATGTGCGTGAGTGTGTGTGCATGTGCGTGTGTGTGCACGTGCATGCACATGTGTGTATGTCAATCTCCTTTGTGCAGAACACACACACACAATACCCTGCACCCTTCCGCATTAACTAAAACATCCTCCATCATTCATCCTCCTTGGAACTGTTAATTGTCACTGGTTGCATGACTCTGTAAGAATGAGTTGAGTGCAAGCACTTTGACTTGTCTCTGCACGATATAGTGCTATATAAAATCCATTTATTATTATTATGTATAGACAAAAAAGTGCACAAGTTCTGGCCTGCAGTATGAATGAAAAAAAAACAAAAAACAAACTACCCCCCCCCCCCCCCCCCCACCCCAGAATGTACTGGACCTGCTTTACACTAGTCTGTATATGTGCTGAGCTGTCTGCACAGGGAGGAGAGAGAGAGAGAGACAGAGAGAGAGACAGAGAGAGAGAGAGAGAGAGAGAGAGAGAGAGAGATAGTGTATATGTGTGTGTGTGTACGTGTGTTTTATAAAAATAAAAAAAAATTATTATTATAATTTTTCTATTTTATTCTTTTATTTTGAGGATAACGGAATAAGCACTCGTGTGCTTTTTTTACATCCAGTCCCCGTGTGTATGCAGTTTTGTCAATTTT
>CM054146.1:6378234-6380734 GCA_028751875.1 Rapana venosa
GATTGAACAGGTCTGTCCTGCTCACTTCTTTTCGCTTTCTTCCTTCCTCAACCCCACCCCCCACCCCACACAACCACCCTACCCCCACACCACCCCAATCCACCCCAGTAATATAAGAAAACTAACAAAAGATATTTTCATTGTGTTTGCAAAGCACTTATTAAACACCATTAACTTATTTTAAAAAAAGATGAGTAAATAAAAGAGTAATCAAAAAAGCATGTCAGGACGGTATGTTTTCAAACCTATCATCATACAACATGTTATTGTTATGCATGCATCATTCAAAGTCCCTGCAAGGAGGATAGTGGCCACAAGACAGAAATCAAATGTGGAAAACAGTATACACGTAATGTTCACCCTTTTGTGGTCACTACACAATAGATACAATGAAGTGACCAGTGCTCTGCTGCACTGACCCCTACGTCAGGTTTCGCTTGTTGGATGGTTTGTTCAACTGGATCACTTGAGTCACTGCTTACTTCCTTTTTGTTCTTTTCTTCTTTTCTTTCAGTCTTGCAACATTTGATTCACATTCCCTATCTCAGATCTGTGCTATATAAAGATCTGTATAAATGAAAACGTAAGTATAGTTGAAGCCAATTTTTTTTGTTTTTATTTACAGAACACGTGCTGTAATGAAGTCAAAGAAGCGTGGGTCTCAATCTCATCTACCATTCTCCTCTTAAGCCAAATGCCACACAGACCACATCAAAAAGTCATTCAGAGGAGACTATAAACTGAGGTCTTGTCTGCAAACGCATGCACATCTTGTGCACACGTTAAAACCTGTTCTACTTTTCCAAAGAGTAGGCCACAGCGGTGGATGACAAAACTGACAAAAACTGCATGCACATGGGGACTGGATGTGAAAAAGTACATGAGTGCTCATTCCATTATCTTTGAAATAAAACAATAAACTATATAAGAATGAAAAAGAAGAAGAAACACACGCCACATAGACCCCATCATAATGAAAGGATGCTTCTAGCAACAGCTCAGGAAACTTGTATTTATTGCAATCACAATATGTGTCTTTATGTTCGTGACAGCAGAGCAGCATATACGTGTGTCAATACCACCTTTTATTGATTGCATCAGGGCACATACATGAGCAAGATTGTGACTGTGAGTCACCTATCTCCTTCCCACCCTGTGCCTAATTAATTATTCTACATAATTACTTTGTGGTAATAAGGTCAATGTGTATTCATGAAGATGAGACATGGTCTTCCCACACCAAAGGGTGTGTGTGTGTGTGTGTGTGTGTGTGTGTGTGTGTGTGTGTGTGTGTGTGTGTGTGTGTGTGTGCCTGTGCCTCTGTGCATGTGTGTGTGTGAAAGTCAAAGTCAAACTTTTATTTTCAGATGGTACATTGAATATTTTTTATTAAGCAGTGCAGTTGCTTTTTTTCATCAAGCCATAAAAAAAAATGACAATAACAACCACAACACACACACACACACATTTACATGCGTGCACACACACACCAACAACAAAACCAAACATACACACAAAAACAATAACAGCCAAAACAAAGAACAATACAGAACTAACAAAAGAAAAAAAAGTGTGTGTGTGTACGTGCATGCGTGTGCGTTTTATTTTATTTATTTTTATTTTATTCTTTTATATAGAGGATAATGGAATAAGAGCTACATCCAGTCCCCATGTGTATGCGGTTTTGTAAATTTTGTCATCTGTTCCCACCGGCACACAATGGCCTACTCTTATGAAAAGCAACAGGATTTAACGTGTGGGCAAGCTGTTCTGTGTGCGTTCACACATGGGGCCTCGGTTTATAGTCTCATCCGAAGGACTTTTGGGGAGAGTGGAGTCGGCACTGATGTTAACTCCGTGTGTGTGTGTGTGCGTGTGCGTGTGTGTGTGTGTGTGTGCGAGTGTGTGTGTGTGTGTATGTGTGTGTTAGTGTGTGTGTGTGTGTGTGTGTGGAGAAAGAGAAAGAGAGAGAAAGTGTGAGTGTATGTGTGTGTACACATGCATGCACATGTATTGCGTCTACAGTGTGTGTGTGTGAGCGCGCATGCATATGCATGCATGTCCTGAGTATAGTCAGACTGTACACTTCCACACTTCCTATGCAGTGATTGCTGAAGTAGAAACTGCACATTACAATACAGTGGCATTAATGACACGTCTCCCTCCATACAATTACAAAATTCTATTCGTCTAATATCACTGAGAGTGAACAGACGTTAAATTGAAGACAACAACAAACAAAATTCTACGCTCTGATAGTTTTCAGTGCGCACTGTGAAGCCCATACCACTATTTTTTTTACGCCAGGGCTCTGAGGGAATGATACATATACAAATACAGGCTGTTCTGCACTCTCCATAGTTATCATATAATGTGATCTTCACTTCAGTCAGGCCAGATGTTGCCCCCGAAAATCAATACAACAATAAACCATTTGCCAAGGCAGCTGATGGAGCAGACAGGCTGACAGGTCAAGACAATGGGCTTCTTAAAGAACAGG